>JARYGA010031599.1:0-22202 GCA_030545235.1 Helianthus tuberosus
CAGAAGAAGGTTTTTGGGCTTGTCATAGAGTGTCGAGATTTCCAAGATTCTTTATTAAGTTTTATTTTTATTTATTTACAATCCTATTCGTCATGATTTATTTAAAACTTTTCATAAGATAAATTACTTATTTGGGCATAACATGCCTCTTTAAAATTCCATTTATATACAAGTTCACATACCTCACGGGGATCACTCAACACTCGGCCGAAGATGTATTTTAGTGGATCACTCGAGAGCGGCACGGAACTTACTCCTACCATAAGCTTGCCAAGCAATCAATCCTCCTCCTTTTTAACTATATACCTTTGTAAATATCAAGAGGACTTTTTGGGTGAAGGGTTAGGCTTGGGTTAAAGGTAGGTGGTTGGGTTAGTGGCTAGTGAAAGGGCGGAAGGCGTAACGGGTGTCGGTTTTCGTATGACTTTTTATTTTTTGCAACTTTTATTTTGATGAAGCTTTAAATTCAAACAAAGTTATATTTTTGATAAACTTGTTTGTTTATTTTCTTTTGCTTCATCCTCAACACCATTTTTTTTTTGAAAAGTCATGCGAAAAGCCGAGCTAGTTACTAAAACAAAGGGATAAAAATAAAAAAGGTTTTGGTGGGTGAAAGGGTGTTTGTTTTTGGGTTCAGAAATGAAAAGGTTTAGGCTCAAAGGGGTTAACTAGGGGGATTTTGGGGGAGGTGGTAAAAAAAAAGAAAAATAATGGTGTAGAAATAAAAAGGGTTAGTCCTAATGCCTCTGTCATTTACTTACTCGGGTTTAAGTTGGTAAGGACCGGGAATGCATCGTCGTGGCAAGTTCTAGAGTCGTAAGAACCAAGCGGCTATTCACACAAGAAACGAAAAATGAGCATTTAGTTTAAAGATATGTATTGT
The DNA here is from genome assembly GCA_030545235.1 of Helianthus tuberosus. Classification (NCBI taxonomy): domain Eukaryota; kingdom Viridiplantae; phylum Streptophyta; class Magnoliopsida; order Asterales; family Asteraceae; genus Helianthus; species Helianthus tuberosus. The sequence goes on from JARYGA010031599.1 coordinate 884, forward strand.
ATGCTCAATAAAGGCTCAAAACTCACTTTTTGTGGGAATGGGTTTTTTAATGTGATCAAGTATATATAATCAAATTTTAACTAGATTTGTCATGCCGTTTCATAATTTTCTTATGTTGGTTCTTTTTATCACGACGCTATCGGTTGTAGATTTGTAAAAATATAACCTTTTTAGAACTTGAAATTCCCAAGTTAAACCTAGACAAGTAAAAAAAATGAAAAAATTTGGGGTGATTAGCGGTTCCAATAGAGCTTTGTGTAAGGCTTGTAATTAGGACTTGCAAGATTCAAGGTTTTAGCATCCCCCCTACACTTAAATTACACATTGTCCTTAATGTGTCCCAAAAATAAGTTTTCCGGTTGATTAAAATGTGTAAAAGTGGGTTGAAAACAAGATTTTATGGCACTGGGTAGCTGAACACAGGGTGGTGTTGGCTGAGCACGGCCCAGTGTCCAGACTGCCAGTACCAAAAGTAAACAGAAAGCTGGGCACGGGGGCGTGTTCAGTGAGCACGACCCCGTGTCCAGGTACCTGAACTGGGCATTTTCTACAGAACCTCGGGCACGGGGCATGTTGGGGTGAGCACGACCCCGTGCTGAACTTGCTGTAATGAAGAAAAATTGTCGGGAGACTCTGTTTTTGTGCATGGGTTGTTGGTTCAAGCTTCACTTAGTATCCTTCACCATCTCGAGTGTGTTTTATTCCTGAAAATTAAAACTAAACTAGAAAATATAAAAGTTAAACTAATCTAAAACTAAGGATAGTTCCGTGGAATACCTCCGTGGTGCGCCACGTTTATAAGGGTCCTTGGCTAGACCCACCTTATCAGGTGGTTCTGGCTCATCTTCAATTAGGGGGTCGTCATTGTTGAATGGATTTTTCATTGATCGCTCAAGGTCGACACTTTTTTTAAATGCCCCTAATTGAATCGATAGATTGTTGTGCTTCCGGTTTTTCAAAGCTTCGTGGGTTTTGACAAAAGGTCGTCCCAACACTAGAGGAGCGTCATCAAGGATGACAAAGTCGGTTGGGATTACCATTTGATTTGTTTGAACCAAGATATCCTCAACTACACCGATTGATTTTATCACTTTTCGATTAGGTAGAAAAATGGGTATTTGAAGTGGAGAAAAATCACTAATACTTAATTTTTCGAAAATGTAGTTAGGCATTATGTTAACACAAAGATCTATATCAATTGTGACGTTACTAATAAATGAATTTTGAAAGAAACATGGAACCGGTGTAATGTTAATTTCAAATGGGTCTTCTTTTATTAGCGAGGTTTGATCATTAGTTAACTTAACACTTACCGTTTTGTCAATTTTAGTGTTAGTGTTTAACTCTTTTAAAAACTTAGCATGAGTGGGTACTAAACAATGATTTTCGAAAGAAGGTGACAAGAGATTAATTTCTTCAAAATTAGACTCTTCTTGAATTTTAACGTTGTCGGACTCACCTTTTTCGTTGTTTAACTCATGTGTCGGTTTTTCACTTATTTGTTCTTCCATTTTTACACTTTCGGTTATCTCATCTTTATTTAATTCTTCTCTTGCGCGGGACTCCTCTTCCCTTGCGCGAGATTCTTTTATATAACGATCGATAACTCTAAGGTGTTCTAATATCCTATCGGTCACTTCGGTTATAGAAAAAGAATCAGGATTTTCAAAGCTTGAATCCGGTTGTTCGATCCTTTGTTCCTCATAATACCCATATGAAGTAGATGATTCACACCATTGTTCTTCATTGTAAGCATATGATGGATAAGGGTCGTAATTTTGTTCTTCATAATACTCATATGAGGTGGGTTGTCCACGCCATGGTTCCTCATAATAAGCATATGAAGGTGGTGGCTCATATCTTGGTTCCTCAAAGTATGAGTATGGAGGCTCATACCTTGGCTCGTCAAAATATGAGTATGAGGGAGGAGGTTCATACCTTTGGTCTTCATAGGATGTGTATGAAGTCGATGGCTCGTACCTGGGCTCCTCATAGTAGGTGTATGAAGTAGATGGTTGATATGAGTTACAATATTGAACCGGGTGCGGATTACTACAATTAGTGCAATAGTTACTCCTATAATCATCCTCCTCATAGGTGTAATTGTAACCTCCTGAGTATTGATCCATGAGAATCACTCAGCAGACCACAACTAAGTCTCGGGATCAGAAAACAAAAATGAAAATGGAAACAGAGGCTGGACACGGCCCCGTGTTCAGTGGACACGGCCCCGTGTTCAGTGGACACGGCCCCGTGTTCAGTGGACACGGCCCCGTGTACAGAATCTGTATCTGGGCGTTTTAATTAAAGTTTCTGATCTAGTTGAGCACGGGGCATGTTCAGTGAGCACGGCCCGTGTTCAAGCTACTGTTACTGGGTGTTTATGAAAAATATGCAGCACGGCCCCGTGTTCAGTGAGCACGGCCCGTGTTCAACTTACTGTAAATGCAAAACTAAACTAAAATGCAGAAAAATGTGCGCGCGTTTTGAAAAAGTTTTGAAAAACTGACTAGGCCGTCGATTTTAAGCTTTCTTAAAATCCTTGTGTCCCCGGTAACGGCGCCAAAAACTTGATGTGCGTGAAGTGTGTTATGGTTTTAATGTATATTTTAAGCCCTTTTACATTTTTTTAGCCAAGTTTTAAATTTATAAAACACGATATTTACTAACACTAAACACACATATGGGCAAGTGCACCCATCGTGAGCGTAGTATAGTGTTCGTAAGATACCGAGGTCGTCCAAGGACACAAGAGCTTTTAGTACCGGTTTATCCTCAACGTCTAATCAAATCAAAAAGTTAGAAAAATGTTTTAAACTAGAAAAATAAAACTAACTAAAATGCTGAAAATAAAAATAAAAACAGATAGACAAGATGAATCACTTGGTTCCGACTCGTATCTAGTGTAACCTTTGATTATTTCCGCACTTTTGCACTTTTTAAGAGATTATCTTAGTTATTGTAGTAGGCCCCTCTTTTGAAGGTGACGTTACCCTCACCCCAGTAGTTTGAGTCAGCAAGGATACAATCCTAAAAGGGTGGATTATTGAAAGATAATTAATTAAGTTATTAATGCAAATTATGGTAGGCCCCTCTTTTGAAGGTGACGTTACCCTCGGCTAAGTAGTCTGAGTCAGCAAGGATACAGTCCTAAGTAGCCGGGTTATAGTATTAATAGTAGTTAACTTATGAGGGGATCAAAGAGTTTGGACCCCCGCCATCCAATACCGTTAAGTATTGAAGGAGGTCCTACTAAATTTGACCCAGGTCCATTGCAGGACCTCTAAACGCTGAACAATGGCAAGACTCTTACCAAACCGTTCCCTTAACCCCCGACCAGGTAGCCAACATACCTCCATATTGACCGTGGAGATATGAATGGTGAAAATCTTTTATTTTATATAGACAGTAAAATAATGTCAAGACACCACGGACAAACGATAAGGAAAAATCACCTTCAACATAAGAAACTAGTTATTAAAGTCATTAATACAAAACCAACTAAAAAGTGCGAAAAGATTAAAAATAAAAAGTATTACACTAGACACTTTGTCTTCACCAAGTGATGTAAGAGACTTAGGCAAACATGGCCTTGATTGTCAAGAACTCTTACGATCAATCTTGGATCCCGAGACGACTCACACACTCTATGATGGACAATGGATGATGGTGGTGGATGATGGTGTGGTGGTGGATGATGGTGGGTGGTGGGTGAAGTGTGAGAGAGGTGGTGTGCCAATGGATGGTTTGAGCTTGAGCCAAGCACTCCTATTTATAGGCTGAACAGAAGATCGAGCACGACCCCGTGTCCAGTGGGCACGGCTCCGTGTCCACATCATTCTCTTTATTCATTTAATGCAGCTTGTCTTATTAGTTGACCACGCCCCCGTGTCCGCTGAGCACGACCCCGTGTGCAGAAGAATCTTTGTACTATGAAGATTTGCCTGGATTGTGCGAATCTTATAGTTGACCACGGCCCCGTGCCCGCTGAGCACGGCCCCGTGGTGGGCAATAGAAGCTTCTACCACTTTTTCTTTTCTGCTGACACTTGGGCACACCCCCGTGCTGGCTGAGCACGGGGCGTGTTCAGTCTTCTGTCTTCTTGTTTTGCTTGGGAAGATGCTGTCGTGGGGCCGGGCATGTCACGTCTTGTTCCTTTTCTTGTATTTATGTTAGATTTTGATGTCTTTTTGCTTCTTTTGTTAATTTGAGCTCATTTAATCCTGAAAATACAAAAGGAAGACAAAAGCACACTTTTTCCAACATTAGTACTAATAAAGGGTTAGTTTTATGCCACAATTGATGTAATTTATATGTTGCATTTTGCACACATCACACGACATAAGACTCAACCAAACCATAGGCACTTTTTTAGTTGTCGATTCACGACGGAGACACAAAAACACTACTCGGTACTAGTTATCACCAAGAGTGGGGCTGCCTTTGTACCCATTAGATCTAACCTTTTGTTCTGCGGTCTAAGTATGTACACGATTAATGGTGCTTATGGTACCCTATTCGTGACACGATTTCTCGTATCCTTTCTCGTATCATTTCTCAAAACGCATCATACTTGGTACTAGTTATCACCAAGAATGCTTCTTGTTTTTGTATCATACCATTTATAAACACTGTAATATTTGTAACATGTATTTCACCCCTGAAGTTATAAAACTGAAAACAGTTAAAAGAAAAGGGGGTGCATGAACTCACAACTTTGCGTTCCTGCGTCGTAAACTTCACCGGATTTGCTTATCTAGCGTCGTGACCTAAACGTGTTTTATTAACGTTAGTCACTAGACTTGTATCACACAAGTACAAGTCACTATTTTTTTTTGTATATGTATTCTTGTATTAAAAATAATTTATATTTTTAACTATGTGTCTTACTTATATTATTTTCTCAAAAATAATTATAAGTATCTTGTATTTTGCACCCGAATTATGTATCTTGTATGTTGTATGTGTATTTTTGTGTTTTCACTTCTTAAGAGTATTTAGTGTATTTTCAAGTCCTAATACACTATCACGTATAATACATAGTACATACACTTAGCACAAGGTTTGGTGACCAATAAATACATATATTCTCCTAAAAAATATACATACTTAATATAAATTTTAATCTTGAAGAAATCATCATTTCTTAACACAAAAGTTAGGGAAACCTTGGTAAGTATTTTAGACACATTTTTAGGGAATAAATTTCTCAAAACTTATATTTTTCTAAGTGTCAAAATTTATAAAAAAAAATTGACATGGTTTTCCCTAAAAATGGAGGTTTCCCATGTTTTTAAAACATGTGTTTATTTTCTTTTAAATCATCAACAACATCAACAACACAATCAAGTCTTACCACAAGCCAATATTATACAAATCTCTCTATTTCATGAACTTGAAGTTTTTGTAAAATCTTGTAGTAACTTACCATGTTATTTAGTAAGTCTCGTTACCCCTTTAAAGTGTGGTTGCTTCTTTAAAAACTCCATTTTTAAAGAATATGATTCTTTACAACTTATGTTCATGTTTTCTAAAAATACTTCTTCATGTATTTTTCTTGTTACATATATATTTCTATCCATGTTTAACCTCTAAAAACATGGTTGATTTCTTTAAGAACCAAGATTTAATAAAACTTGTATTTTTAACTTGGTTTCTTGAAAAATCATTCTTGAAATCTTAGATTTACAAGACTTACAATATACTTTGGTCATTATTTTTCAAGAAAACATTATGTTCTTTCAAGTTCATGCTTTATGTGTAGATGATCCATCATCTTACAACATTTTCATTCTCTCATCTTGCTAGATTATGTTTTTAATCATGATCTAGCAAGATCATATGATGATCAATATCATTTTCACAAATAATCAACAATCATCAAGCATAACAACTCATATATATCAAGATTTCTTCATATTTAAAGCTTATGTTCAAGTTCTTTTCTTGTGATTCTTAGTGTTCTTCAAGATTAACATCATGTATCATTCATTAACCACTTAAATAAGATGCAAAATGAAGAGATTAATGTTCTTACCACTAGCACAAGGCTAGGGATGATCAAGAGGACAAATGAAGTGGTTAAAAGCAAATGAAGGAGGTCTTTCAACTTCTACAAGCTCCTAGCTTCCTTATATGCCTTCTTACACCTTTGTTAATGCTTAGAATGCTTGGTAATGGATTGGAAATGGAGAGGTTAGGAGAGGGTGTTGGAGCCGTGAGGTTAGAGGGAGAGGTGGAAGGTTATGGCAAGTTGAAATGGTGAAGAATGTTGTATGTTTAGTCTTGAGGTTAATATAGAGAAACTTCCAACATTCTTTTACATGTAGGTTATAATGTCCCAACTTTAAGCAACAAGTTCAATTAACAATTCAAAAGAATTATTTATGTGGGGCCCCATGTCTAACCGTCCTCAAGGGGGGGGGGGGGTTCCTAGTTCCATTACAAGTATTAGTTAAAGGTTTTGGTTAGGATTCAAGGGTATGAGTTAGTGTTTAATTTTGGGGTTAATTGTGTTCTAGTGTTTTAAGTAGTACTATGATGAGTAGTGCTCATAACTAGTTTCATAACACTAAAACAATGCTTCTAGCAATGTTTTGGTGTTCCGGATAATGTCCGGTTGTTCGGTTAGATATCGGTTCGTTAAAGTGCTAAATCGCACCATTTAGTGTCTTTTAAGTATCTTTTTGTACCCCTTTCAATTCCCAACACTTGGGGAAGTATTCTGAATGATAAATCATACTTTCTGCATAATATTTATGTGTTCAAAGCTGATTTATAGCTGAATTTGATAAAATTCTGCACTTAAAGTGCATTTCGGGTGCCTTTTAGTGCGTATTTTAGCTTCCGGAATGTCTATATGTTAACCCTTGTATGTACTCTTGGGTTTAAATGTATTCTTGACGTTGGACCTATACCTAGGCCTCAATTCTAATGTCTGACTGCTTTCTGCAGTTCTGTTGACACATTGTGTCTTTCCGGTGAGTTTACTAGTATTTCTGACGCAACGCTCTCGATAATGCATAAAGCAATATTTTGTAGTATAAAACGTGCATGAATTCACAAGTATATCATGTAATCAAACAAGGTTGACATTTAAGCACTTAATTGCAGTCATTAAATAATAATTAAAGTGTACGGAAATTAGCGGTTTGGTGCCAGTTGTCACAGTCTCCCCCCGTTAAAAGAATTTCGTCCTGAAATTCAGGCTGATCTATCTCTCGCAGGAGTTTTCTTGAACAGGTGGGGGTACTTTTCTTTAAACTGGTCTTCACGTTCCCACGTGTACTCGGGTCCGTGCTTAGAGTTCCAACGTACTTTGACAAGTTTCACACTGCTCCTCCTGGTCTTGTTGACTTTCCAGTCGGTAACCTCAACGGGTTGTTCTGTAAATCAGAGGGCATCATCAATATGTACTTCATCCGCAAGGATGATCACGTCTTCTTGTGTCGGACTCTTCTTGAGGTTGGATACATGGAACGTATCATGTACTCCATTAAGTTCTTCCGGTAATTCCAACTTGTATGCCACGGTACCAATTCTCTCTAAGATCTTGAATGGCCCGATGTATCGTGGATTCAGCTTTCCACGTTTTCCAAATCTTACTACGCCCTTCCAGGGTGAGACTTTTAACAACACTTTGTCTCCCACCTCGAATTCTAATGGTTTTCATCTTCGATCAGCGTAGCTCTTTTGTCGAATTCGAGCCGCCTTAATGCGCTCTCGGATCTGCATAATCCTGTCGGTTGTCTCTTGTATGAGTTCGGGACTAACCATACGTTTGTCTCAAGCGTCTGCCCAACATAGGGGCGATCGGCACTTGCGGCCATACAGAGCTTCGAACGGTGCGACTTTTATACTTGTATGATAATTGTTATTGTAGGAAAACTCAACTAAAGGTAGATGAGTATCCCAGCTGCCGCCTAAGTCCATGACACATGCGCGAAGCATATCTTCTAATGTTTGTATGGTTCGTTCGCTCTGGCCGTCTGTTTGTGGATGGAATGCCGTGCTTAGTTCTAGCTGAGATCCAAAGGCTTCCTGAAAGGATTGGCAGATTCTTGAGACAAAGCGGCCATCTCTGTATGAAATAATTGAGATAGGCACCCCATGACGTGCCACAATTTCCTTTAAGTATATTTCAGCAAGCTTTCCCGTGCTATCTTTTTCTCGGGTTGGTAGGAAATGCGCAGATTTTGTCAATCGATCAGCTATCACCCATATCATATCGTGCCCTCTCGGGGTCCTGGGTAATTTCGTTATGAAGTCCATCGAGATTTGTTCCCACTTTCACATGGGTATCTCTGGTTGTTGCAGTAGGCCGGACGGTTTCTGATATTCAGCCTTAACCTTAGCACAGGTTAGGCACTTTCCAACATAAACAACAACATCGCTCTTGAGTCTTGGCCGGCCACCAATAGTAGTCTTTCAAGTCTTGATACATTTTGTCCGATCCTGGATGGACCGAGTATCTCGATTTATGTGCTTCATCAAGGATGACTTCTCGAATACCGCCATAGAGCGAAACCCAAATACGCTTCTTAAAGTATAAGGCTCCCTCTTCATTTGGCACCATATATTTCAACATACCCCGGAGGTATTCAGCTTTACGGTTTTCTCCCTTAAGAGCTTCTTGTTGTGCATCACGAATACGTGCAGTGAGGTTCGTTCGAATAGTCATTTCTAACGCCCGAACCCTTAGGGTCTTAACCCTTTCTTTTCGACTTAGCGCGTCTGCTACAACGTTTGCTTTTCCAGGATGGTACTTAATCTCACAGTCATAATCGTTTAGCAGCTCGACCCATCATCGCTGACGCATGTTTAATTCTTTCTGATCGAATATGTGTTGTAAACTTTTGTGATCTATGAAGATTGTACATCGCGTACCATATAAATAGTGTCGCCAGATCTTCAAGGCGAATACCACCGCACCTAGTTCCAAGTCGTGCGTGGTGTAGTTCCTTTCATGTACCTTCAATTGTCTTGAAGCGTAAGCGATGACTTTCTGGCGTTGCATGAGCACGCAACCCAAACCTTGTCGTGAAGCGTCGCAGTATACCACGAAGTCTTCAGTGCCTTCGGGTAAGGATAGTATTGGTGCATCGCATAGCTTATTTTTAAGTAGTTGGAAGGCTTCTTCCTGCTTGTCACCCCAGTCGTATTTCTTGTCCTTCTGCGTAAGGGTTGTCAATGGTTGAGCTATCTTTGAGAAATTCTCAATAATCCGTCGGTAATAGCCTGCTAAGCCCAAAAATTGTCGAACTTCAGTTGGGGTCTTGGGAGCTTCCCAATTCTTTATTGCTTCTATCTTGGATGGGTCTACATGAATGCCCTTCTCATTCACAACGTGACCAAGAAATTATACTTCGCGAATCCAGAATTCGCATTTTGAGAACTTTGCATAAAGTTTCTCTTTCTTCAGTAGTTCCAGAATGGTTCTGAGGTGTTGCTCATGTTCTTCTTTCGTTCGTGAGTAAATCAGGATATCATCGATAAATACAATTACGAATTTATCGAGATATGGTTTGCATACATGGTTCATCAGATCCATAAAAACTGCTGGTGCTTTTGTCAGTCCGAATGGCATCACAAGAAACTCGTAGTGCCCATAGCGTGTTCTGAATGCAGTCTTTGGTACGCTTTCTTCTTGTATCCTTAACTGATGGTATCCAGATCGAAGATCGATCTTGGAATAGTAGCTCGATCCTTGCAACTGATCAAATAAGTCATCAATCCTCGGTAACGGGTACCGATTCTTGATAGTGAGCTTGTTTAATTCTCTGTAATCAATGCACATCCGCACTGTCCCATCCTTCTTCTTCACGAACAATACTGGAGCTCCCCAAGGCGAGAAGCTTGGCCTTATGAATCCTTTATCCAACAACTCCTGGAGTTGTGTAGATAATTCTTGCATTTCGGATGGTGCAAGCCGATAGGGAGCCTTGGCTACAGGAGCGGCTCCTGGAACCAAGTCTATACAGAATTCGACTTGTCGTTGCGGAGGTAGTCCGGGTAGATCTTCGGGAAAACATCAGGGAATTCCTACACCACAGGAATTTCTTCGAGTTTCGGCTCTTCAGCCTTCTTGTCTACCACGTGCGCTAGGAAAGCAACACATCCTTTCCTTAAGCACTTCTGTGCTTTCATACAACTGATGATTCGTAGAGGCGCATCTCGTTTTTCTCCATGTACTATGAGGGTTTCATCATTCGCCAGAGGGATGCGAATGATTTTCTTGTGACAAATAACTTCAGATTTGTTCTTGGACAACCAGTCCATTCCGACCACTACGTCGAAGCTACCCAATTGGATAGGTAAAAGATCGATGCTAAACCTTCATTCACCAAGTTCTAATGTGCAGCCTCTAACAACTTCGCCCGATTCAACAAGTTTACCATTGGCTAGGTCTATAGAATAAGGAATATCTAATCTACTAGTTTCTATCCCAAGCATACGTTTAAATTCCACAGACATGAAACTATAGTCGGCACCAGTGTCAAACAATATGGATGCAAAGTGATTGTTAATGAGAAATGTACCGGTGACCACATTAGGGTCCTCGCGTGCGTTCTTCGCTCCAATCACAAATGCTCGAGCCTGAGCATTGTTTCCCTTTGGGCAATCTTTCATGAAATGATCATCCTTGGTTTTGCCCAACCCCATTCCTATTCCGGTTACCATTGCCATTTCCATTTCCCCCATTGTTTCCAGCACCGTTGCGGTTTCCATTCCTGTTCCTGTTTCCTTTACCCCAACATTTTTCAGTATGGTGACCCAGTTTCCCACACTTGTCACATTTTGGAATGCGACAAACTCCTTCGTGATGACGCTTGCATTGATTGCACTTGGGCAGAGTGCCCAGGTATCCCTTAGCAGGAGCGTCATTCATGACTGTAAGAGTTCTTGTCTCCTGAGGCGGATTGGGGTCTCGTCTCTTGTGATTCTTAGTGTTCTTCAAGATTAACATCATGTATCATTCATTAACCACTTAAATAAGATGCAAAATGAAGAGATTAATGTTCTTACCACTAGCACAAGGCTAGGGATGATCAAGAGGACAAATGAAGTGGTTAAAAGCAAATGAAGGAGGTCTTTCAACTTCTACAAGCTCCTAGCTTCCTTATATGCCTTCTTACACCTTTGTTAATGCTTAGAATGCTTGGTAATGGATTGGAAATGGAGAGGTTAGGAGAGGGTGTTGGAGCCGTGAGGTTAGAGGGAGAGGTGGAAGGTTATGGCAAGTTGAAATGGTGAAGAATGTTGTATGTTTAGTCTTGAGGTTAATATAGAGAAACTTCCAACATTCTTTTACATGTAGGTTATAATGTCCCAACTTTAAGCAACAAGTTCAATTAACAATTCAAAAGAATTCTTTGTGTGGGGCCCCCATGTCTAACCGTCCTCAAGGGGGGGGGGGGGGATTCCTAGTTCCATTACAAGTATTAGTTAAAGGTTTTGGTTAGGATTCAAGGGTATGAGTTAGTGTTTAATTTAGGGGTTAATTGTGTTCTAGTGTTTTAAGTAGTACTATGATGAGTAGTGCTCATAACTAGTTTCATAACACTAAAACAACGCTTCTAGTAATGTTTTGGTGTTCCGGATAATGTCCGGTTGTTCGGTTAGATACCGGTTCGTTAAAGTGCTAAATCGCACCATTTAGTGTCTTTTAAGTATCTTTTTGTACCCCTTTCAATTCCCAACACTTGGGGAAGTATTCTGAATGAAAAATCATACTTTCTGCATAATTTTTATGTGTTCAAAGCTGATTTATAGCTGAATTTGATAAAATTCTGCACTTAAAGTGCGTATCGGGTGCTTTTTAGTGCGTATTTTAGCTTCCAGAATGTCTATATGTTAACCCTTGTATGTACTCTTGGGTTTAAATGTATTCTTGATGTTGGACCTACACCTAGGCCTCAATTCTAATGTCTGACTGCTTTCTGCAGTTCTGTTGACACATTGTGTCTTTCCGGTGAGTTTACTAGTATTTCTGACACAATGCTCTCGATAATGCATAAAGCAATATTTTGTAGTATAAAACGTGCATGAATTCACAAGTATATCATGTAATCAAACAAGGTTGACATTTAAGCACTTAATTGCAGTCATTAAATAATAATTAAAGTGTACGGAAATTACCGGTTTCGTGCCAGTTGTCACAAACCCATGGTCCTCGCAAGGCTCTTTTTCCGTGAAGCCGTTGAACGACGACATCGCATTAACGACCTTTGAGACTTTTGAGACATTGCAGATGTAGATGGTATTAGAGAATCTTGCGACTGTACATAAGAGCTGTGTCGAGGAGGGTCATGTTCAGAAGCCCCAATTGAGCTATAGAAGCTTGTTCTCTTCTTTGTTATTGGACCTTGGACGTTGGACGCTCGCAAGTGATCTCTTGTACAACAGGCGGTTTTTTGTCGTTCATAAATGGGTTTATCACCACCTTGTTCTTCGGTATGATGCTTTTCTTCACTTGCGGGGGTTTGGAACACATTTTCTGTTTCATGTCTTCGAATTCTTTTTCTACTCAACCTCTTCATCATCAATTTTTGATGGATTCAGGTCAAGTTTTCTTCAGAAAATGCCTATATCCTCGAGCTGAATAAAGCGTTCTGCAAAACAAAAAAAGGCATTACACAAGCATATTAAATTAATACAATAAAACATTTTTTATAACTCTATAAGTACATGTACTTTGCAATCTCTCCAGACGACAGACACATAACAACCCGCAACCCGTGTACACCTGGCAGCAACATGTTGATCCAAATGACCACAAAGTGCATAGTCTCTGTGTTAGCTCATTTTCTAGCAGGTTAAGAGCATGGATGGAAACTTTACAAAGTAGGTTGCGAAACAAAGGAATCTCAAGGTGGATGTTCATTCGCTTGGTGTGACTTTCTTCCAAACATTTCTTTATTTGCGTATATTGCTTTAGTACCAAGGTGTCCACCTTTTTCACTAGGGTTTCCAGACTGCATTTCGGTGTATTGAGCTATTTCTTTAATGCAGCATGTGCGCCTTCAGCTCTATTTGTCATATTTTGGTAAATTGTTAGCTCATTTTCTAGCAGGTTAAGAGCATGGATGGAAACTTTACAAAGTAGGTTGCGAAACAAAGGAATCTCAAGGTGGATGTTCATTCGCTTGGTGTGACTTTCTTCCAAACATTTCTTTATTTGCATATATTGTTTTAGTACCAAGGTGTCCACCTTTTTCACTAGGGTTTCCAGACTTCATTTCGGTGTATTGAGCTATTTCTTTAATGCAGCATGTGCGCCTTCAGCTCTATTTGTCATATTTTGGTAAATTGTTAGTGTTTGATTGTTCCGTGCAGATATAAATTTATAGCGGGATGTGTTTAACTAGTTATCCCACAGGTAATAAAAAACATCTGAAAACTATAAACATATTCAAATTATATGTCTATTTAAATGAATGAATTAACTTAAGAGAAAACGTACGTTTACGTTGTTGATTGAGAAGGTGTCTATGAAGGTTGGTGAGGTTATAATCGCATAACTCCTCGTTAGCATAATCACACACTGTTTTCCACTGACGAACAAAGTCCTCCCTATCTGGTTAAGTAAATGAATTCTTGTAGTGCTTTACGATATTCTGTAAGATGTGGAACCTGCAGATATATCTGTGTGCAGTAGGGAATATTTTTTTACACGCATTTATCAGTGCTTGGTCTCTGTCAGTAAGAATTACATGCGGCTCCATACACTCGTGCAGCAAGGACCTGATCCTCTCCATGACCCAGACGTACGTTATGTCCTGCTCATTTGAAAGAAATGCATGCGCAACACAAAAGGTTTGATTTGTCGTTGTCATACCCACAACTTGCAAAAACGGAAGATTGTAAATGTTAGTTTTGTAGGTCGCCTCGATCATAAGCACATGGGGGAATGCCCGCCACATTTCAAAGGACTTGTCATGACAGAAAAATATATTCTCAACGGCATTGGTGGAAGGTTCCGCCTGTATGTAATAGGTCATCTTTTTCTCCTGTAGGATTTGTTTCAGCTGTATGGGAGTCGTTTTTTTATCGAACTTTGAGGCCTTAATCTTTTGGCGAGTGTTGTGTATGTCCTTCATAACACATTTGTTTTTAGGGTTCTGTTCGGTTATGACTTCTAGATTGTATGGGGCTGTATGTCTTGATCTGTCAGCTATTGCACCAGTCTAAACTCATTAGGAGTAAGTCTCCAGGCATACGCGTAACCCTCCAGATGTCCAGCAGGGCCGTGGTTATGCTTCTCGTTAAAATTTGTGTGCAGATAATCTATCCGCCAAGCTCGACGACTTTGGTCGAGATGACCTATCACCATAAAAGGGCATGCACATTTTTTGCTGTCGGTTTTCCTAACCGTGGCCTTACTCTCATGTTCGCCACTACAACAACATTGGAGCCATGTTCAGTGATCCTTGGACCGTCTAGTAGTAATAACGTATCCGTTGGCTAAACCCCTTCTTTTGACCCAACCTTCCAACTCATTGCGGGATTAAAAAATCCTAAGTGAAAAATATATATAACATTTCTAATAATTTTTTAACAAAAAAATATATAACGTTTATAGTAATATTTTTAACAAAATATATCATTCGTACCCGATCAGTTTTGCGAAACTTCAGGGTAAGCGGGTTGCTCGTCACATAATGACTCTTGCGCGTAAGAAGGCTCACCAACGTCTTGTTGTACGCCTGAGGCACTACTAACGAAAAAGTTATTGTCATAGTCTTCTTTTCCGTACGAGGCACCGTAACCGGCTTCATAATCCAGACACCCGTAACCATGGTCACTGCTAGGTACAACAACCTGAAACAAACAACGGATAAATGATAACGACACATCTAAAAGACTTCTTAATAATAAGTAAATATAAGTTATCCTCGTTCAGATCTAGAAACAACGGTTGGCAAGGCACAACAAACTAAAAAAAAACAACGGATAAAAGGTAATGGTAAATTTAACGTTGAATACAAAAAAGTAAATAAATACTTACCTTGTTGAGGTCTGGCAACAACGATTCCTTATGATTGGGACAAAAGCCGAACACGACCTCCTCCGTGTGATCATCATTTCCTCTCCCATCGTAAGAATCAGGGACAACATGTCCCTCCTAATACAAATGGTGTGCTAAGTATTTCATAAACAAAACAAGCAAAACAAGTTAAAAATATGCTATACCACACTGCTTCCCAGAATAAACGTGCTCGTGTTGTGTCGAACGACTCGCTGAAAATGTAATTAAGGTTAAACCAAGACATGGTGGAATCGAATATAAAGAAAAAATGAAGAGAATGGAATGAATTTTGTGAATCGTCTTCATCTTCCTCGTTTATAAAAGCCAAGCAGAATGCAAAATCACATACCAATACGGGTCGTATAGGCCTATATGACCCGTATAGGGCTGACGTAATGTTCCTTTCAATCACTTTATGTCACTGTTGAGTAACAAAAAGTAACCTCGTACTTGATACAGACCTATACGATCCATATGGGGTTTGCATGTGAACCTTATCTGTCAGAGTTGATACACAACCTTTTAATAATACGCATCATATAGCCCTATACGATACGTATTAAGAGGGCATGTGAAGACAGTGTCAACCTTTGACTGACCTTGGAAATTGAATTTACCCTAATATGGGTCTTATAGGCCTATACCATCCGTATTAACGGTGTCGATTTAATTTGGAAAAGTGTACCAATAATACGACCCAAAAAATTTCAGTTTTCACTTGAATGTCCGTACAAAATTACACAAAGCCGTCAGCTACTTCCATAGTTATATAAAAGAATTTTAGATGATTACATAAAAGAAATGTAAATCAATTATGGTCATTTTAGATAGGGGTGTTCAGAATTCGTTTCGAATTCGAAAAATTCGATTATCAAGAATTCGTTTCGATTATAAGAATTCGAATTCGAGTTAAGTAAATCGAATACGAGTTTACAATTTCAAATTCGATTCGAAATTCGAATAAAAATTATACATTTTTATTTATTATTCTTATATATAATACATATATAACTTTTATTAGGCTATACTACAAATTATTTTCAAAATATATTCCAAGTATTAAAATTACCCATTACCAAACCAACTACATGGCCCATAACTAAAACCTAAGTAACAAATCTATCAATATATTTCTAACCCTAAAAATATTAGCTTGTAATGTGGAGTGGTTATTCCCGACTTCTCGTTTTGAATTTTAGATTTATGATACTTTATTTGGAACTGTTTTAATATGATATCGTGCTTTATGATTGCTTTAAAATTTATGTTTCATTTTGATAGTTTTTTACATGTTTTTAAAGAATCTAAATCAAATCAAATTTATTTGAATTCGAAATCGAATTTTTAATCGAATACGAATTGGGTTTTTTATTCGAATATGAATTCGAATCGAATTTGATAGTTTTTAATCGAATTCAAATCGAAGACAAATTCAAAGGAAAATAAAAATTATTCGAATAATTCAATTCGAGTAATTCGAAAATTCGATATTCGATTCGATGAACACCCCTAATTTTAGAAGCTTGTTAGTAGAGCACTAGGGTCCTCTGTTGAAACCTGACCCAAATCCGAATTATAGAATACATGAAAAACCACACCAGATTAACCTGAACCGGTAACCGGGTCACTTTTTCCTTGCAAAAACTGACCCGAAATACGAAACTCGATTTTTTTTTCAAACGATTATCGTCTTTTTTATGGATACATTTTGCTTTGGAGTCTTTGGTATTTGGAACATTAGGTTTTAAGACTTTTAAACATTATCGTATCATATAATCATATTGTCAAATGATGTTTGAATTTTGATGATATTTTTTTTGCATGATGAATTTTGATAATGTTTTGTAAACAAACTTTTCATTTCATTTTACATCTATAGTTGAAAACCGAACAACTCGACCCAAACTAACCCAAATTCAAATTTTAAATGGGTCGTTTATCAGATAACTTTTTCCCATCCAGAAACCCAAACAACCCAATACGGCAATACCCGAAAACACAATATGTATATAGATGTCACACCCCAATAATTCGCATGCAAAGAAAAGTGTTCCATCAAATGATAAATAAAACAAACACGATGTATTTTTAAACGAATATATAAAGAGAATATAATCAAAATCATACATTTTCAACAAATTAACATAATGTTCTCCATTTTTTTACTTATGTAATTTCTTTTATATATAATGGAAAGAGATTAATATATATTACTGGCCAAGGTTGATTAATAGTGTTTTCTTTTACTTATGTAATTTCTTTTATATATAAGGGAAAGAGATAGAGATGATTAAAAAAGCTTTGGTGGTCTCGTGGTTAAAGCAAAAATGTTAGAGAGTAATTTCACCCTAGTTTGATACATGCTCCTTTCATTGTTTCTTCAAAAAGTTTTCCACTAATGTTTTATTATTTTAGTTCTCTTAATTGCTTTCTTTTCCTTTATCTTCACAAAGCATATTTGATTTTTTATGGTATTTTTATTATTAAGGTTAATAATTTTCTTTTATATTTTCTTCAATCTTTTTCTTTTTTCTAAGATCATATTTTTTTATCATTTAGTTTGATATATTTTCAATAACTTATGTTCGTTAATTTTTTTCTTAAACCATAAGTATGTAGTTTTGCTTAATTTTTTTGTCGACATTCCAATATGAATTCTGTTAAAAACGAATTTATATTCAAAACAGAGCATTTATTTAATATCGTAAAGTGATATGATGAAGAACTGAACCAATTATGAAAGTTTGGTTTTCTAAACAACAACCTTCATTTTAAAACAATATTTGTTTCACATTATCGTTTTACATTATCATTTTCTCTGTTTCGTCGCAACGCACGACTTAAAAAAACCTAGTTTTTTTAATAGTGATTATTCAGGCTAAGTGGCATGTCTCTTTATAGCCCATATATATATATATAGGATCACGCTAAAATGAGAACCACCTCGAGTTGTAAGAACCGCGAGAATTTTTTGATCCGGGCCTTGGTGGACCAAATTTTTTTTTCAGAAACGTAGATGCATGTATAAAAACAACATTTGTAAAAAAAAATTCAAAAAAAAAAAAATGTCGTGGGTGTAGTTTTGAGCAACACAAGTTTGTGTTTACGGGACCCGTAAATTTTCCGACCAGATTTACGGGTCCCGTAAACACAAACTTGTGGCGCTCAAAACTACACACACGACATTTTTTTTTAATTTTTTTACAAATGGTGTTTTTATACATGCATCTACGTCTATGAAAAAAAAAATTGGTCCACCGCGCCCCCTACGGTGTAGTTCTCACGGTTCTTACAACTCGAATGAGAACCACCTCGAGTTATGAGAACCGCGAGAACCACACCGTACGGGGCGAGGTGGACCAATTTTTTTTTTTCAAAAACGTAGATGCATGTATTATAAACACATTCGTAAAAAAAATTTAAAAAAAAAAATGCCGTGTGTGTAGTTTTTTACACCACAAGTTTGTGGTTTACGAGTTCCGTAAATTTGAAAAAAAAATTTGGTCCACCTCGCCCCGGATCAAGTAGTTCTCGCGGTTCTCATAACTCGAGGTGGTTCTCATTCTAGCGGTCCCCTATATATATATATATATATATATATATATATATATATATATATATATATATAGGGGAATGCTAAAATGAGAACCACCTCGAGTTGTAAGAACCGTGAGAACTACACCGTAGGGGGCGCGGTGGACCAATTTTTTTTTTCATAGACGTAGATGCATGTATAAAAACATCATTTGTAAAAAAAATTAAAAAAAAAATGTCGTGTGTGTAGTTTTGAGCGCCACAAGTTTGTGTTTACGGGACCCGTAAATCTGGTCGGAAAATTTACGGGTCCCGTAAACACAAACTTGTGTTGCTCAAAACTACACCCACGACAATTTTTTTTTGAATTTTTTTTTTTACAAATGTTGTTTTTATACATGCATCTACGTTTCTGAAAAAAAAAAATTTGGTCCACCAAGGCCCGGATCAAAAAGTTCTCGCGGTTCTTACAACTTGAGGTGGTTCTCATTTTAGCGTGATCCTATATATATATATATATATACCTCAAACGAAATTAAAAAGTTAATTCTTATTAGCATGGATTTTGAACTCGATGTATCTTGATCAATGTCACAAACGTTATCGATAACATGGACAATAGGGGGTGGACCTATGTGTTCTTGTGGGTGGGCGGGCGGGCGCATCCCTTAAAAAAAATTAATATGTTTTTAAGCAAAAAGCCTAACTACGCCCCTTGAAAATCTGGTTAAACCCCTCATCCATACTCTTTGCAAATAATTTCTAAGTACACCACTGATTGAAATAGGATCATTTAACAGTACACAACTCAACAAAATATGTGTAGTATTTGAGAATATTTATTAGAGACTAAAAAAACAGGTGATGAAAAAAACGAGACAAACAAACACCAAAATAATTATGTTTTAGAAAATGTCTACAAAGCAATATATTATCAAAAACTCGTTGATGCACATGACGTTATAGCCTAATGACATCTTCTCGCGGGGGGGGGGGGGGTGAGATAAGGCTTTGGGACTAATAGGTTATGAGTTCGATTTTTATAAGGGGTTTTTTAAATATTTATTAGGTTTTCTCTGAATTGGTGTATAGACATTATATCTAGTGGAGATGGATATGATCGGATGGTTTCACTGATGAGACGATGATACTCCAATGATCTGTCAATGATCCAAATTTGCCATTAAAAAAATTAAAAAACTCAAAAACTCGTTGCCAGGAAAAAATATTCAAAGTTAAAAAAAAACCCTATAAAGACAGCAATTAGTGTGAGTAATTATTTTATAAACCGCACACCCAAAAGTTTCCCAATTATGTCTCATAATAACTCCTTAAACATTATTATAATAATAATAATAATAATAATAATAATAATAAGGATAAATTACACTTTTCGTCCTTTATGTTTGTAGCTAGTTGCAATGGATGACCTTTACCTTTAATAATTACAACCACAGTCCTTTATTTTGGAAACTTGTTACATCTTTCATCCTTTAGCACTAACTTGGTTAAAAATTTTAGTTAAATCTATTTATATAAGGGCACTTTGGTCTTTTTAGCAATCCAATTAAAATATATTATAAATAAAACAAAAACAAAATAAAAAACTTATAAATACACGATCACCACCCCTATTTTGAGTCTGTATCTACATCATCTTCACCCAGCAGTTTCCTCCTCCTCACAACCGCCGCCGCCGCCACCACTCCGGCCACTGACGACCACCCTACGCCGTCATATTGTCGCGATTGCTCCTCCTCCACGTCGTCATCATCATCATCATCCTCGTTGGAGTCCGTGACAAATCAAGATCTACACAGAGACATCGCATAGATAAATCAAGATAACAAGACGATCTGGGTCTTGTTTCTGGTGTTGTCTGGTCATTTTGGCAGTAGCATTGTGTGTATCTGGGCTAGCTCTTTATTGGAAGCTCAAAGGGGGTTTTGATTTGAAACCCACTTCTTCGATCTCTTGTATTCCCTGCATCTGTGATTGTCCCCTCCTCTCTCCCTTCTTAAGCTTGCTCCTGGTAATAATCAATAAAACCCTTTTTTGTTCTCGTTTGATCTTGTTGTTTTGTGTAACACCCTAACACATTTAACCTTAAAATGACGCAGCGGAATTTCGAGTCTGAAAATTTCTTTCATGACATACATCTTGACATTCTAAAAATTCATTTTATAATATAAGAACATAACTTATAGACACTAAATTACATATTTAATCATTCCCGTACAATCCGTCTTGTGACTCGATCTTCGATCTCTACTCCTTGGTAATCCTCATGGCTTGTACTACCTGCGCTCACCACATAAAATTCATAACGTTAGTACATATCATAAGCATACAAGATTTGTACACGTTTACTTTTCATTTCATTCACTCTTTACATCTCGGCTTTCCCTCTGATCATACGATCCGTAGTGAGACTTCCTTGGTATCCTGCGTTACACTTCACCACCAGGCACGATATTATTATCGTTAGTACTCAATATCATTGAATGCATGCGTACATACTTTCATACAACCTATACATACACTTACGATCACACATAGCAACATACATACCTATGTACCTACGTACATACGTACGTGCATACCTAAATACATCCATTCATACTTACATACATACATACTTACATGCCTACATACATACATACCTACATACATACATACAACCCTACATACATACTTACATACATACGTACATACTTATTCCATACCTTCTCACAACTTACATCCGTGCATAACTTC
>JARYGA010031600.1:0-62468 GCA_030545235.1 Helianthus tuberosus
CATTCATATTGAACAAGCATGTAAGTAATTATAAAAATCCAACCAATACAATTGGTGTCCAAACAAAACATAGTTTAAGTTGCAAGCGGAAGCATAATATCTAAAACCAAGGCATAAATAAATAATGTTTAAGTTCCTTATGAACACTCAATGTCCATGCTCCACAACGACCCTTCTCCATGCAAGCTCCTGCTAAACCTATTGACCTGCAAAGCATGTAGTAACGAGTCAACAGCAAAGTTGAGCGAGTTCACAGTTGGGTGATTGTTTTAAGTTGTTTCCAAAAACGGTTTCCTTTAACTGGCATCCCTGCCGTGGGGGTTACCCCATAGTTGAAAACGTGATTTGTTTATCCCATTTACTCTGGCAATCCAGCCGTGGGGGCTACCCCATGTTTAATTATCTGGCTCTCTGGCCATGGGGGCTACCCCATGTATATACTACTAGACTCGTTACCATATCGACTGCTGACTGTAGTCATGTTTATGTGCCCTGAAATGTCAATGTCTATCATCATTGACGTGCCCAGATCCATTAGTTCACGCCCGTCCTCTGCGGCACGGTGTGCGGTTTGTCAAACCTAAATAGCGCTATCTAACTAATGACCCGCTCGCCATTGGCCCGGCGATTAAGTCGATATAAAAAAGAGGGACTTCGTGATAGAGTTTTGGTCTAGTGAAATTTAACTATCCATGAGGATGAGGAATTATATTCCTGAACCCGTACTGTCCTACCCAAGAATGGACGAGGAAATCCATATTCCTTAACCCATTCCCAACCCCTGGTTAGACTAAGCGCTTGATTAATAGTTAACCAATTAAATTCCTACCGGTTTAACAGAGATAGTTAGTTCCATGTGTTCACATATTTATTCACATGTAATGCTCAGCAGTAACCTTGCAACACATATTGTCACGTAGGTCATGCAAGTACCCTGATCATAGTTTATTCTCAATACTAGTTAATCACAACACACAAATTCATATGGTAACAATTTATCATATCATGCAAATACCCAATATCCAATCACATATAACCCGTTCATGCTTTCGTCCCAATTAATATAATCCACCCCATTTATGCAACCAATTCAATTCCCTAATCCCCTTATCCAACTAGATCAAGTCATTTTGGACTGTTTGTATCCGGCCCAATGCTCACTCGCAAGATACCCAAACATGGTGCAGGTTCACGATTCGGATTATCCAGCCCAAGTTGTTGTTTCAATATAGACATTAGCCTGTTCAACACACTATTTGATTTAGTCATGCATGCAAAATTATCATCCAATGGTTCTACATTTATAACTAAACTCCTTGTTACACATACATAATCAATCGCAACATACAGTACTTCGTAATACACCTTTACTAGTGGACCCCACATCATTAAGGTATGCACATGTTTTGCTTAGAAACACACGCACATGGATGCCAGTTTATACAAGGTTGTCCTCTTTATCAAACTCTAACATGCAAAGCTATTGAACTATTACTGCTACTCTTACATCATCACTAATTATGGTTCATATATCATCATGTCATAATCATATAATTTATCATGCATAAGCAGCCTATTCAGATTCGTCACACAACTCTAAACACACAAAAATCCTTTGACTATTATTACCGAGTACCCTTATGCTCTTGCTGTTGTTTTCGAGACAATCTACTCGTCTCAGATCGGTGAACAACCCGGCCGCATTAAACCTAATGCGTATGTGTTTTTAACAAGTACAACTCATTAATAAATCTTCGTGATAAATCAATATAATGTTTGGTAACCTCAAGCCCTACAACTTCGATAATCAAACAGGTTCACATAACAATCATTCAATATCACATAGAAACAATATTATACAAGTATGAATAATCAACAGCCAAGACTCACTAACCAGAGATTTGGGGTCGCACAAGATGTTATCTCGAAGAGGGGGGGGGGGGGTTTCACTGCCGTCGAACATGTAGGGTTTGTATATTAAGTTTGTGGTTTGTATATTAGTTTGTGGTTTCACATAATAATATAACCTCAACACACAAAGTGGGCCGGTGGTTAACTTGTAACACTCCATAACAAATCACAAGACATAGTGGCCGAAATCAATTAGTTAAGTGGGCTGAGATCAAATATAGTGTTTAGTGGGCTCGTTTATATACATACATACATTATAAAAAACACATATCATGCATAACACGTTACACTAAGCGCACAAAAGAGTTCTAAAACATGAGTTGTCACATTATCCCCAAGTTGAAAGAAATTTCGTCCCGAAATTTGGTACGTACTCACTGAGGAAGCTAGTTAAGTTGCATGGTTTTCCTGGGGTGTCACAGCAATCTTCTTAAGAGTTTCGTGTACAAGTCCTGGATCTGTGATTAGGTTGTCACCCACCTTAGTCCAATAAGAAGATTGGTATTATCATCCATGCAATGCCCTAAACAGGGCCATCCGAATACTAGAATGGCAACTGCCGTAGTAGAACTCAACCAAAGGTAAATATACCTCAAATTTTACTAAAGTCAATCACACACGTGCTCGCAGCATGTTTTCGAGGTGTCAGGATGGTTCGTTTGTTCTGACCATTTGTCCTATGGTGATAAGTAATGCTCATGTCTAGACGTGAGCCAAGAGTGTTGTGTAATGCCTGTCATAAACCAGGTATAGATCAAAATCAGAGATAACAGGGGTTGGCACCTCGTTCCTAAAAGCCGCCTCTCTTAGAGGAATATTCACAAGCTGTGAAGACTTGTCAGTTTCCTTGATTAAAAGAAAGTGTACTGGTTACATGAGACAATCAACGAGCACCCAAGTGATGTTGTTTCCGTTCTGAGTTTTAGGTAGTCCAGTGACAAAATTCATGGCAGTCTGTTCTCCTTTCCAAATGGGTGTTCCTGGTTGCTACCACGAACCAAAAGGTTCTTGATATTCCACCTTAACTTTCACACAAGTCAAACATCGTTCACACACATTGCCATATGGGCCTTCACGCCTGGTTGCCAGTACCAGGTTTATAGATCCTAATATCTCCTATCAAAATCCAGACCACTAGAATAACGAGGCTGGTGTGCCTTGTTCAACGCAAGTTCCCTACGGTTGCCATATAGTGGGGTCCACATTCATTCCATCTTTAACAGCCCATCATAACCGCACCATGATATTGTCGGCTTTGGCAGGAGTTGCTCCTTCATGCCCCGCATGAACCCAACTTGAAAATTCTCTTCCTTCAGTGCTTCGATTTGGACAGGGCAAATCTGATCGTGTAGGCTAGAGTCGATGGTGGGCTGCAAGCTCATACGCGCTTAGGTTCCATAGTCGAACTCATTCAAAAGTTCCATCCAGCGATGCCATCACACGTTTTTAGCTCTTTCGAAACAAAGATACACGGGAGGCCCTTGCGATCGGTCTAAGTAGTGCATTTGGTACCGTCCAAGTAATGCCTCCAACTTAAATCCAAAGACCACGGTTTCCACCGCAGTTTGTGACTCGTGTAATTCCCTTTCGTAAATCCACTACGTAAGTCATCACCTTTTCGTGTTGCATCGGCGTGTAACTGGGACTCTGATTCAAACCATCATGGTATATCACTAGATCTCAGTGCATTGTAGAGTTGAATTTCAGAAGCTGAAAAGAAGTTCTCCTGTTTTGTCTCCCATGAGTTCACAGCACTCTGCTGTACTATAGAGGTTATAGCTGCGCAATCTTCAAAAAATCTGTGATGAATCTGCGATTGCGTCTCGTGAAACCAAGAAATTGTTGTATCCCTGAAAGAATCTTCGGTGCCAAACAGTTTCTAACAAAATGGATCCTGGCGAGATCCACGTGTATTCCACTTCGTTGATTACATAACCAAGAATGTACCTCTCGAATCCAGAAGTCACATTTAGGTAGACTTCGTGTGGAGTTGTTCCTCCCCTAGGAGCTATAGGACAAATTATAGGTGCCGTTCATGGTGTTCCTTTCCCCTGGTAGTGATTCTAAACATCACAGATAAATGCGGTCAACGAATCTGGCGAAGCGAGGTTGACGCATACTACTCATGTGATCCCCGAGGCTGCTGGCGTGTCGGATATCTTAAATAACTTGAACAGAAAATCGTAGTGGCATACTGGATCTGTACGCCGTGTTAGGAATCATCCTCCCCATGGTCTTCCATCAGATGACAGTCCGGTCTTAAGTCAGTTTTCGGATAGATTCTTGAATATTGCAACGGATCAAACAAGCCGTCGATACGAGACGGGGGTGACGGTCTATGATAGCTATCTTGTGGTAGTCTGTACACATGCGAAAGGACTCATCCTTCGTTTCCGCAATAGTGCGCGTTTCCCCAAAACGAGGAGCTAGATCTATGAAATTCCCGTCCTGTAGTTTCCTGGAGTTGATTAGCCAGTTCTTGCAACCTTCCTGCTGCAAGATGGTAAGAGGTGCAAGTAATCAGGGTTGCCTCTGGCGCGAGATCAAACTGAGATTCTACCTAATCAGTTGTGGAAGTAAACCTGAAAGTTCCTCTGGTAGCACACTGAGAGGAATCACGAACAATTGGTGGATCCTCAATCTTCTTTTCCTTAGCCTTAACGTCAATAACGATTGCTAACATAACGAGGTAATCCCTCTGTAGACCCTTCTGGGCTTTCATTGCTGAAATGACACTAACCCTTACGCCCCTCTGACGCTTTAGAACAGATAATGATTCTCCACTGGAGAGATACGCAAAATTCTCTCCTCACAGGGTATATCTACGCGATATCAGGATAACCAATACATACTAACTACTGCATCAAACTATCGAGGATAGCAGAAAGAAGGTCGATATCAAACACTTGTCCCACAAGGTCGAGTTTACCTCCCAACGGACATATGACATTTCATTTTACTTACCATCAGTTGCTTCCACAACAGGTTCGGTTTCAAGACGCATTAGGATTAACCAAAACAGGGCTACTTATACAGCTACCATGCCGCTATTATTCCTGGTGTCACCTACGCCAATCCTAAATGCCCTTCCATGAGCATCATTTCCAATGTTGTTGTTTTCGTTATGAGAATTTCCAGTACTGTCGTCATCCCCTTGGTTGTTGTCTTGAATTATCGACGGCCAATCCATGCCATAGACACCTTCATTTCCATACCGTAGGCTACGATTACAAGTACCTTGATGTTGCCGCTACTGTTGCCTCTAATGTTGTTGCCTGTAACGGTGTCCTGCATCCTTTCACCAACAGGGTCCATCTTTTCACATTCCGCGTCACGTCCTAAGGCACTACTCATGGTGCGGCGGTTACACATTCTGCTCTACAGTCAATCGTCATTGATTATGTCCCGATTAGCTTGTAAGAGTTGACTCCTGTAAGTCGCTAACTAGAGTTAAAGATTCGATTGGAGTCAAATTGCTGATGTTCGTTGCTGGTAATTAGGGTCGTCCAAATACTGAAGTCGGTAAAGTACTACGCTCATCCTCTTGTCCATCGATCTAGCAAGTTGATTGAGTGATACACGGTACGTTTCTAGAATGTTGCAGAAGTGATCACACTTCGGGAGGTATGACGTCAATACATTGAGTTCCAGCCAATGAAGTGGAGTGAGAAAGGTATAAACCAATCATTGACGTTACAACATCCAACTCAGG
Source organism: Helianthus tuberosus (assembly GCA_030545235.1). Lineage (NCBI taxonomy): Eukaryota > Viridiplantae > Streptophyta > Magnoliopsida > Asterales > Asteraceae > Helianthus > Helianthus tuberosus. Next base: position 5,624 of record JARYGA010031600.1, read on the forward strand.
GATGTTCGTACAAGCACCTAACATTCTACACAGTTCGCTAGTCGTTCGGATGGGTGTTCAGGTAATATTCGATAGCATCGAGATTCGAGAGGATTCAGAGAAGAGTGAAAAGATCACGTTCGAGTAGGAGACAATCACTGCTATGACTCCTATAGACTTGTTACGCCTCACTGGGACTCACATGCACCCCACAATATTATTATTATTATGTGTGCACCCACACTAATATTGTGATTTGCATGCTCATCTTAGTTCCTCCTAACTCATGTCAAATGGTTCCTCAACCTCAGATGTCAAACAAAGAATATCACAAAACAGGGGTCACGAATCTCTAGGGTAACACCACACTATCAATCACTTATCACATGCAAGTAATACATGAATTCATATTGTTGTGCTAAACGTGCAATCACATGCAATATCATATGTAAGTGTTCACTAGTTAGGTTGTGAAATGAGTAAACGAGAGACGAACCTTGCTATCTGGAGCTGAGTGTCGTGGTCGTATTCTTGTTTTCAGAACTGTTCGGTTATAGTCTGGTTTTATAAAAACGTTTTAAAACCAAGTTCACTATAACCAGTGGCTCTGATACCAAACTGTCACACCCCCAAAATACCACATCCGGAATCCCCCACGAGGCGTGTGACGTACCAGGACCTAGCCACTAATCACATTGAACTCATGACAAGATTTCAAATAAAAGCTTTCATTCATTAAGATATGTATTACAAAACATTATTTATAACCCGTTGTGTTCAGCGGAAGCATAATACAAAGTTTAACCAAAACCCAAGTATATGTAATCTACTAGCATGACCACTCCAGCATCCCAGGCAACAAGTTCCACATCCACATGTATCAATAACTTGAGAGCATGCACACACGTGTATCAGACAACGCTGGTGAGTTCATAGTTTTACGAAAAGGATAGTTACCAAGTGTTTAGTTCAGTTCATTAATTGTTGATAATACCTCGGATACAAGACGGCTCCTGATTTATCTTGCCCTTTCCTGAATGCTCCTATCAAGGCATTGGTCATGACTAGGTCATTAGTTCACACCCATCCTCTCCGGTACGGGGTGAGGGTGCCAAACCTAAGTAGCGCTACCAACTAATACCTTGTTACCTCTCAGGTAACCAAACAACACGGAGGGACTTTAAAGGTGATATGATGAGTATATTATCCAACATTACCGATTTACAACAAGACGTATTCCTCTCAGGAATACCCCAATCAAGTTACCCAAAACCTATCCCTCCCAGGGATACCCAAAGACTGTCCCAACCACCGGGACGCATGCTCAAGAGGAAGGAACTCACCTTAGGGTGCTCGGTTTGATAATGTACTTCTAACATTAAACAAATGTTAGGTCCATTACTCGCGACCTAAGGTATAATGTCATAATAGTGAGTATTCGTGTAGGATTTTGCAATACCCTAATGTCCAAACAACCCGATGTCTAATGTAATACTTTTTGGCAGGCAGTAACACACAACGAATAGTTACTTACTCTTACGTTATGTTCGAGATAATAGACCCACAACCGACTTGTATTACATAAAATAATTCGTCTAATTACTATTGATTTAACATACATATATGTGGTAGGTTAATACTTTAAACTATCTGCTTATTTAATTCAACACATGATATGTATATGCTAACTTAGTTCACACACATACATATTAAATTAATTAAAAACAACTAGCATACACAACCAATTATTTCAATGAACACTCACAGTTAATTAAATTCAATGTCAACATATGCATATCAATGTAATTAACGTTCAATGCAATATATATCACACATGCCCACAATTAAAGATAATAAGCATACAATATATACAAAGTTGACATTCAATGTAATAGATTGACAACATTTCATGCGCATATACTTCTGACGCCCCCCATGTGACTACACAAAGCAACCCCTCATTTAATAAGGTTTGATCATTACACAAGTCCTGACACATTTTACTCCAAATCAATTATTATTATAATCGAATCTCTGTGATTTAAAGTTCCCAAAATCAGACACAATATAACAGTTTGATCACTCATATTCACTTAATCGAAATCAATTACATCTGATTACTTGAACATCGAAGTCCCATGTGCGGCCCACTTACTTACCCATTTGTTTACAATGAGAACAAACACATGTATGATTGAAACATTGTTTGTTTTATTCGAGCACTTTATATCATACACTAATCACATGTGCGGCCCATGATCTAAGTTTTGAATGCCCCAACTGATATCATACAACCACATGCTCTGATCATTTAAAATAAACATGTTCCAACCTATTTAGTTTATTCACATGTGCGGACCATATGATACTCATTATCATCTAAACAAACCACATATATGTTCACAGCCCAAACATATTACATGTCTTCACTATTTTATCTTACCCCCTTTTTAATCATCAATCCGTTAAACCACACATAGTAATCATTAAACAATCCGAATTCATGAGTTGATTCTTTTATATAACATTGTTTTCCATCCTAGAATACCTAACAATTTCCATACAAAACATCATAACCATCGTACTGCTATTATTCTAACTGATTACGTGACTGTCATGCATACGAATATAAAGTTCTGTTATCACCAACAAGATGTACGCATATATAGCAACATAAACCACTAACAACAATGAAAGCATACATCAAAACAGGAAATCGCACTTTGATTACTTGTGCATACCGATATCATGCAACACATATATATACGTAGATGAAACAGGAACGATTATACTAACCGGATAAACGAACGAGAAGACATAGATGATTAACACACAAGGGGGAAAGGGCAGGTTTCGACTAAACTGGTTCTCTTCTTGATGTCGTTCACAAGTAATTAGGGTTTGATGTGCTTTATGTTGTCAAATAGCCAAGCCGTATACCTATATGCATGCGTCCGTGCCTTCAAGTATACGGGTTGGGCTTAACCTGGGCTTAGGGAGGCTGGGCCAAGAATAGAATTGAGGTGTGCGGTCACCTGGGTTTTTACGGCCCAAACACTAATGTGTGGCTAATATAAATGTACATAATATAAACTTTATCATGTAATATGTAGCAATTTCATAACTATTAAATCAGTAATTCAATACAATTAAACAAGTTTACAGGTTTACGCAATGTGAATATTATGACGACGTATAATAGAATATGAGTAGTGGAACATGAATAGTAACGATACAAGTCAAGTGTCACGAGGACAATGCTAACCTTGGGAGTTCGGGTTGTCATAAAACAAGTCCATGTGCAGCATTTGCAAATATTTGGTTGTGTTGGACTCTTCAATTGACTTAAATGAGCTTTTATGTTGTTTGCCTTTTAAACAGGATACACAATGCTCAGGACAAGTGAACAATTTTTGTGGAAGACCTCTTACAAGGCCTTGTTTTGATAAAGCAGTGATTGTCTTGAGATTTGTGTGCCCCAATATTCTGTGCCATAATCTTGTCTTTTTTTTTAGAGGCAACTGAGAACAGATAGGCATCAGTCAATGGGCTCTTTGTTGACAAATCAACTACATAATCATTGACACTTCTTTGAGCAACAAATTGGGTTTTTCCATTGTTATTTCTTCAATCTTTTTGACCATTTCTGGTCCAACAATCTTGCAACTCTCCTTAGTAAAGAATGACCCATAGCCTTTGTCACTCATTTGTGAGACACTAAGGAGGTTGAATTTCATATTGTCAATGAGATTAACATTTTCAAACTTGACTTTTCCAGACTGAACTGATCCAGACCCCAAAACCTTACCCTTAGAATTGTTACCAAAAGATATATCACCCCCTCCATGAGTTTTGAATTGTTTGAGTATGGCTCTACATCCAGTCATCTGTCTGGAGCCTCCACTATCTACATACCAAAGACTATCTAAGCATGCAGAAGCTCCATGCACATCAAGTAACCAGTTAGTTCAGGAGGGTCTCCAAAAGCCAATAAGGCTTTGGATGGGGTTACAACAGTGTCAGTGTCAAATCCAGGAACATAGACAGTGGTTAGCTCAAGGGTTTGGACAGTTTTTGAAACTTGTTTCTCTAACCATTGTTGTGGACCATTTCCTGTCAGATGTTGAAACCCATAAGGATGCCTATTCACTTTTGGTTTAGGGGGCCTTTTGTAGGCCTCATAAACATGTGGGACCCTTTGGTATGGTGGTTAACCTTTTCCTCTTTGGAATTGGTTGGCAGGTGGTGCATCTTTCACTTGCACATCTCTTGGAGCAGTGTCTTTATTCGGCTGTTTTGTAACAGCTGTTTGGACAGACACAAATGGTTGTTGTTTCATGATAGGTTGTTTTGATGAACTCATGGGAGTTTTTGAGGTGTACTCTTTTCTTTTAACCTCAAAAGTTTTGACGTACACACACTCATGAGTGAGATGGTTGGTTTTTCCACAGATGGAACAGCTGTTTGTAGGCTGACTTATGCTTGTTTTGTTAATATCATATGCTTTAAGATGAAAATAATCCTTTGTGGAATGGTTTTTCTATTCACAGAAATCACAAAACAAATTTTTAACTTTTTCTCTCTTCTTCCTCTTTTCAACTTCCTTTGCAACAGAGTTTTGAACCACTGTTGGAATGTCTTTAAGAGGAATTACTTTGGCCTTGGGTGCTTTCACACCCTCAACTGTGGAAAAATCCATTGCTTTGAAATTCTCAAGGCTGTCACACTCATCTGACCAGGTGGGTTTGAATTGATATTTTTCAATCTCCTCAAAGGTTGATAACCCTTCTAGTTTTTCCAAAATTATTTTGTTACCATTTTTATCAGTTATTTTGATTTCTTGACCATCCTTGTTTGTTGGTATAACTTCAACCAACCCAGATTCATTTACAAAAGTGTTTTCAATTTGGTCATTTTTCCTAAAACCTATGCCAAATTTTACGTTGCTTTTGATCTATTTCTCTAGCATCACTTCATAACCTTTGCAGGATTCCACCCATTTTTCACACGTTATTTGGGTGGATTCCAACTCCTTTTTGCAAGCATAATATTTTTCTATCATGGCTTGAAGTTGGTCCTTGGTTATGCTGTGCTTATGTTTAAGACTGCAGATTTCACTTTCTTTTTCAAACAATTTGTTTTTCAGTTCTTTAACAGACTTTTCATACTATATTTCATCTTTTAAGATCTTATCTCTAAGGTTTTCATTCACCTCTTTAACATTAGCAAATGCTATGATGCATTTGTCTGAGCATAAGTTTTTCAAGACCTGAGGTGATACCTTAGCTGCAGCCATCATGGCACAATCACAAACATTCTCACAAGCACTATTGTTCTCCTTCTCCTTCTCTTCTTCCTTACACCATGGGTCAGCAAGAGGTTCTAATAGTGGTTTGGTTTCCTTCTCTATCAGCTGTACACCAACAACAGCAGTAACCACTGCTTCAGCAATCTCATCCACTGTTTCAGTACTGGATTCTCCTTCTTCAGTTTCCAGCCCTTCAGGAATTGACTCTAAGCTACAAAATAGAATTCATCAACAGGAGCATCATTCCTAGCAAATAGAGAAAAGTTTTCATCAGTTAATTCATCAGACATGCTACTCCAATCAACAAAGCCTTGGGTAAAGAAGCTTTGCTGACTGGCCTCTGCTGGAGCAGATGTTTGTGCAGCATGTTGTGCAGGTTGTTATACTTGGACCTGAGAGACTGGGGCTTGGACATACTGTATTTGAGGAACAGTGGTTTGAACATATTTCACTGGAACAGGTGTTACAGGGTGTGCATAATGAGCAGTGTTTACATGAGCAGCAGGGGTATGTTGGTAATAGTGCATAGTGTTTTGTGTGTTTCGAGGTCTAGGGCTAGGATGTGTTATGATTGGTCCACTGTTTTGGCTTCTACGTACATTCTCTAGCAAAGTGTCATAGCCTAATACACTTGTAGCACTTTAACTTTGATTTATCCAACCCAACTTTCAAGTTCCCATGTAACCTTGAAAATTTTCTCCCTGTTCTTTTATAAAACTTGCTGGTTCTTACACTCAACAATGCCAATTGATACAATATGTCCATTTCCTCCAGATCAGTGGGATCAAAATGCTGGAGATCATTAAGTTCAAAGGATAAGTTGTCAGAACTCTGGTTTTCACTAGTAGCTGTGAAAGCATAGTTAGTTGAGTAAGAATCAGAGTTGTTAAAAGTTCCACCAGCAGTTATGTCAATGTAATGATCATAACTCTGATCCTTACTACTACCAGATTCCTCTTGACCAAGAAGTGCTGTGCTACCAAATGTATAGTCATCAACAACCTTCCCAGACTCTTGTAACTTCTTTTTCTGGTTCAACTCCCTCTCATAAGTGAGGAGTCAACCATGAAGTTGAGTCAGACTTAACTCTTTGAATCCAACTGAATTTCTGGTTACAAAAGCAATTATGTCCCATTTTTCAGGATGTGACCTTAGAAACCTACTATTTAGAGTTGATTTTGCAAATTCAACATTAACAAGTTTTAGTTCACTAATGAGACAACTAAAACGTTCAAACTGTTGTAGTAGTGATTCTCCTTTCACATGGCAAAATGTTTCATACTGTTGATTCAAAACCTCCTTGTTATTTTCTATCACCTCTTCTGTTCCACCGAACTGTTCTTTTAAAGAATCCCACAGCTCTTTGGCACTGTTACAGTGTAACAGTCCAGCATGAATGTCATTTGGAAGAGCTGAGGCTACTATGCTAAAAACCTTTGCATCTAATTCAATTTTTTGAAAATCTTGTTCTGAGTAGTTTTCAGGGCTTTTAGGCACAAAGCCTCTGGGATCTTCAGTACTAGGCACCTGTGGAACATGTGGTCCATAGATGACTAACTTCCAACAGCCAGTATTTTGTTATGCTAGGACATGACCCATCCGATGTTCCCAGATGTTGTACTCGGATCTGACAAGCATTGGTGATTTGAAAAGAGTCCCGGTGTTGTGATGGTCGTGTGATTGTGATGCCGTCTTGGTTGATTTTTACAAAAGTTTTCAGAATAATCAACTTTGTACGTGATTACCTTTTTACTCTATTTTTATCAATTGATACGAACAATTGTGAGTATCAATAAATTTGAGCTGAACTTTTAATTCAAATTGATTCTTAGATTGAATTTGACTGTCCAAAGCTCTGATACCAATTGTTAGGATCTGAGTTTCTTAGATTGTGTTGTTTAATTAGAATTGGAAGATGAAACAGAGAATTGAAGTGCAGCGGAAATGGAAACAAACATTGATCACACAATCAAGGAAGAATAGCTATAAGAAGACATGATTTCATTAAGTCAAAAGATTGTATCTATTACAAAATTCAACTTATGCATGCCTGCACTAGACTCCCCCTCAGCCTGAGCTCAGTGATTTGTTCGTACAAGATGACTTGTGAAGAAAGAGCTGATGGAACAGTACAGAGTACTGTTCTATTTATAGTACAAATAGACACTGATTATCTTTGCTGACGTCACCATGAAAGTGACATCTAATCTCCTAACAAACTCTAAACACTATTACATATAAACACCGATTACAATAGACACTGATTACATAAACCACTGATTCAGCTTTCCACTGTTGTAGTCTAAGCACTGATGTTGAGCATCAGTGCTTTCTTCAAAGGGTGATTAGTCCTTGAATGGGCAGTGCTTTGGTCTTCAACAGTGCTTGGGAGACATCAGTAGATAGAGCTTTAGTCTTTATTCTTCATCAGTTCTTTGGCTAACAGTTGTTGAGATGATCAGTGCCTGGAGTGTATCAGATGCTAGAAAACCACTGTCAAGGGGAAAGTCTTGAACAAGCTCTGCTTATGATGATCAACTGTTCTGTACCAGTTTTGGCTTTCCTTATCATCTGTTCTTTTGGGCGTTAATGCATGGGCCAACATTGGATCTTGCGGTTCTCGCAATAAAGGGTGGTTCCTAATGAATCCTTCTCATATATATATATATATATATATAACTCAATTGATTATGTAGAAATAAATGTGACTAGGTTAGCATTATTATTTCAAAATGTACCAAATTAATTATCTTATTATATTTTTGTAAGTCTTCCATTTTGGTAAATATTGATTTTCCAACAAAACTAATAATTAAATATATAAATTCCTAAATAATAATTATAAATAAATGCAATCTTGTCTAGAATTATTATTGCAAGTTACAAACATAAAATTAATCATGTTTGTTATAATTCTATTAATCTTAAATGTTGTTACTAAATTTCCAAAAAAAATAATAAGTAGATGTATGAATTCCTAAACCAATACTTAAACAATTCTATAATTTCATTTATGAATAATTTATATTTCTTAATGAAATATATTATTAAATAGTATATATATATATATATATATATATATATTAATATAATTTGGGATTATTATATCTAGGAAGTTTAAATACTCCAACAAACATATTCTATCAACTAAGTAATTATAACAACTCAAATGGAACTATTATTTTAGTCACCATAATTATTTTGTAATAAATAAAATTAGTTATTTTTTTATATAAAGTATATAACTGTTTGGCAAATTGTTTATTCTATATATTATAAAAAATTATCAAACTAAATATAACAATTGTTGTAATAATTCCACATCAAAATTATATATTTAAAAATTAGATTACAAGATGTGGATATGATTACTTTGATTATCGTGTATTTTTGAATGAATTCACTAAAGTAATATAACAAATCAAATTATCCAAAAATTCCAAAAAAAAGTCCAATAGTCCTCAAAAAGTATATAATCTATATTAACATATTCAAGATCAGTTTAGGATGTCCAATTTCATCAAAGCACAAGTTTAAATCGAAAAGCTCAAATTCAAGTGTTCAAGAACCCTAGAATCCTAATATTCTAAATTCAGATTTGATTGCCCTCTATCACAGAAATGAATAGTAGGGTTTTAGATCATGAAAATTTAAAAAAAGTCCAATAGTCCTCAAAAAGTATATAATCTATATTAACATATTCAAGATCAGTTTAGGATGTCCAATTTCATCAAAGCACAAGTTTAAATCGAAAAGCTCAAATTCAAGTATTCAAGAACCCTAGAATCCTAATATTCTAAATTCAGATTTGATTGCCCTCTATCACAGAAATGAATAGTAGGGTTTTAGATCATGAAAATTTAAAAAAAGTCCAATAGTCCTCAAAAAGTATATAATCTATATTAACATATTCAAGATCAGTTTAGGATGTCCAATTTCATCAAAGCACAAGTTTAAATCGAAAAGCTCAAATTCAAGTGTTCAAGAACCCTAGAATCCTAATATTCTAAATTCAGATTTGATTGCCCTCTATCACAGAAATGAATAGTAGGGTTTTAGATCATGAAAATTTAAATATAATAGGCTCAACAATTACCTAATTTCGTTGAGAATTGCAGGAGAAATCAAGAGATGAAGTTTCGAGCGCTAATCTTGTTATTCACTTGAGTTCGCAAGAATTAGATATTGTTTACAGGAATTTGAGAGTGGGGATTTTCATGAAAAGATGCTATGAATCTATTGGCATAGGTTTTATGGACTAATTTTTTGATTTGATAAAAACTCATTCATGTTCTTTGATGATTTAATTTTAGATTAAATTCAAGTTATTATGAGGTGTAATGGACACCTTTATGATGGGAATTAAGTTTCTCCCTAATGTCAAGTTATTTGGGAACCAACGAGAAGTCGTGGAATCGTGTATAACCAAATCGGGAGCTGGGTCACGTCTAAAACCTGTCCACGGGTTCAGTCGGGCGGAAAAGGAAGAAATAGCAGTTGGTGTTGTTTGGTTTTAAAGTAGATGTTGTTTAAAAGTGTTGTAGTTTAGGGTTGGGGTTATCGTTTAGTATAATATCGCTTGGACTAGGTGATGTTGTTTGATCAAACCCAATGTCATTTGATGATTTCGGGTGTTGTTTAAATGTCGTATACTAACTTAGTTATATTTTTTGCTACTAACAAAACTATTTAACATTATTTATAAGGTTAATATCTTAAACCCGAATATAGTTAAGTTAAATTAAGTCACGACAATATTAAAATTTCGCATTTATATTTATTATGGTTCGAATCTGATTTACAAAACGAGTCGATTTTTTTAATATCTGTTTTTTCGAGGATGTTACAAAAAACCTCAGGTTGGGTATACACAGGTTCCCCCACCATTCAACGATAATTATAGAAGTATGCCTTCCTCTAAAGAAGAAGAAGAATAAGAAGAAGAAGAAAATGAGGCAGACTTGGACTATTCCAAGTTTGGGAAAAGAGCCGAAACTGAGGCAACAGTGGGGTAAGAAAGTTTGAAAGAAATTGGTTATATTTTTACATATGTGAATGATTCTGATGCTTTTATTTTTTGTGCGGAAAAAGTGACCAATGAGAATACATGTTTAAATTCTGACAATGCTGATTTGGAATCTTCTTTTAAGGGCACCAATGAGTTTATTGTTGCATGTATTAACATTGGTGTTTCTGAAACTTCATCTTTGCAGAATGATAATAATTTAAAAATGATAAATCTTTGAAAAACAATGTTGCTTTGAAAAATGAAGTTTTCTTGAAAAAGGATGCTTGTGTGACAAAAGATTCGTGTCTCCGATTTTATTTGGTAAAACCTCTTTTTATTGTCATTTAACAATTATTTTGGTTTACCCAATTTCTCTTGGGAACATCATCCTGGATGGGTATCCCATCCAGTTTTTCCCAATCCTTATTCCCGAATGCACCCGTCACTCATTACTTGAATGTTCCATACTACCGTTCATACAATAATTTAAAGTGTACACCTCGGTAATACTCGCCCTAATGGGCTTTCATTGTCGTTCGACCTTTATTCAGTATTATTGGTGTAGCTGTCAGGGGCTAATCAAAAGTATTTATTTTTAAGACTTAAATAACTATACTAGTATAGGTAAGTAAGGTCGTGTCCTCAGGGAATATGTGGTTTGTGACAACCCAAGATTTCAAGGTCTTTCTTCTACGCGTTGCTTGTTCACAATTCTGTTTTTCATAAGTTGTTAAATGTTGTAACTTGTGCATGATATATGAATAATTGAAGTATTGTTATGATTAGTTGTTTGGTTGTTAGATGAAACTTAGAGTTATCAGAGTTGTTTAATGTTTAGACATTCTTGACCGAAGAACTAAGGATCTTCGTCACAACTTCCTCCTCGACGAAGAAGGTTCTTCGTCGTCACTTCCTTTGACGAAGTATTGAGAGTTCGCCGCCTGAGAGTTCGTCGTCTGTGAGGTTTCGTCATAAAGAGTTCGTCATCCTCTCACCTGACGAAGTATATACCTTCGTCGAGAGATTCTTCGCCGGCCCAAATCTCTTCGAAGCCCAAGAGAAGCCCAGCTCATCTGTTTGAATATATACGTGCATAGGGTTCAAGAAACTTGCGAAATAGCAAACCTAGCACACCCTCAAGCTCTCTTGGATCGGCGGCAGTCTAATTCATCGGAGCTCTCTTTCTCTCGGTTTCGACACTCATGTACACGCATAATTCTTTAGTTAGTATACTTATACTCGTTTTAATTGGTGTTCATTTTTCTCAGTTGTGTGTGACATTATGAATGATGATGGTTGTTGATAATCATGAGTTTTATGTGATATTATAGATGATGTTAATCACAAAATTGGAAACTAATTATAATGATAATCGATGACTTGAGATTGATGTGCATGTTAGGATTGGCAAGCATGATGAAATGATGAATCGATGAACTTAATTTGTAGTTTGATTTTAATGTCAATGGTTTAGGGTTGTCCGTATGTAACTTGTTAGAAACTGGAATGAATTGAGTAATGATTTTTGTGTATGTTCGATACACGGGAACGAGGATGGAATGATAACCGAGTGACTGTTGCAATTAGAATGATAATTGTTACGATAATGGTTATGATTGCTCATGAATGATGTGGATGGATAATTGTGTTGAATGTGATCCATGATGTAACCGTCTAATGATGCTTAGGGTTTTGGAAAAAAATGGGGAATTGTAACTGATTTGATCATATAATTGGTGTGAAATCTTGAAACGGTTGAAGTGTAGCGACGAAGGATCCCACCCGACGAAGAATGTAATATGACGAAGGGTTGGGTTCTTCGTCGAGCGATCCTTGACGAACCCCAGGACCCTTCGTCACAATTACTCCCGACGAACAGTGATTCTTTATCGAGGGACTCTTCGCCATACTCAATCCCGACGAAGGTTAATCCTTCCCCAGGGGATTCTTCGCCTAGGGAGCATCCCACGAAGAATGGATTCTTCGTAGAGATGCTGCATGTGTGTAAACCAACAGAAACTATGTATTGTTGTATATGTCAAGGGATACTTGTGTGTATATATACTATCTGATACAATATAAGAATGTTGGTCAAGAATGAGAAACCTGATTTGACTTGTGTGACATTCACATGGGGTGTGGGCTTGTAAAAGAACTGGGAATTTGCTACGTGTGCACAATGAACTTTGTGATGAATGCAATTGGTGAAAATATACGTGATTTAGTTGTTATGAAATGGGCGTTATTGGTAACAACTGTTGGAACATGAACATGTGTTATAAACGTGCATGAAATCTAAACGTTTGCTATGTGTTACATGACAATGTTGTTACATGTGACTTGTTGAATACGTGATCTAGATATGTGTTTATGAAACTGATCATCTTTGGTAACCATGGTAGGGTTTGGTTGACCAACTTGGAACGGGTAATGTAACGTAACATACCGAGCAAAGCTAAGGTGAGTTCACTTCTCTTGAGCATGCGTCCCACTGGGTGGGACAATCAATGGGTATTCCTGAGAGGAATAAGTCTTTCGGTAAATCATTGGGTACTCCTGAGAGGAATAAGTCTTTGGGTAAATCATTGGGTATTCCTGAGAGGAATAACTCTTTTGGGTAAAAACTAGGATGTTGGATAATACACTCATTTCCTATCACCTTAAGTCCCATCTTCTACCGAATAGTTACCTGAGAGGTAACAGGGTAATTAGTTGGTAGCGCTATTAGGCTTGGCAACCTCACACCGTACCTGAGAGGACGGGCGTGAACTAATGACCTTAATTATGACCAATGCTTTGATAGGGGGCATTGGGGACCGGCAAAACAATCTGGAAGCCATCTTGTACGGTACTCGAGTTATTATCAACATTACTTTTGGAATTGTATTTAAACTGGAATAAACAATTGGTAACCAAACGTTGTCATAAAACCGTGAACTCACCAGCGTTGTCTGACACACTTGTTTGCTTGCTCACAGGTTATAGATATGTATTGATGTGGAGCTTGCTGTCTGGGAGACTGGAGTTGTCATGGGTCGAGATACATGGAATCGCAAGACAAGTCTAATGGTTTTCGTACATATGGTTTAAGAAACACTTAACTAATGATTTATGATTCCGCTGAACATGATGAATTACATTTAATGTTTTGTAACACTTTATGTTAATGAATGAAAGTTTTTAATTGAAATCTTGCTATGAGTTTAATGTGATTGGTGGCTAGATCCTGGTACGTCACACGCCTCGCGAGAGTTTCCGCATGTGGTATTTTGGGGGTGTGACATGGTTAGTGTTTAGCTAGATTATCTAATTAATTAACTAAGAAATAGTTATTAGATTAAGAAGAAGTAACCCGCACCCAGAATCTCGATTACTAGTTTTAACACAAAAAACTCGTTTACTGATTCAAACACCACATAGACATGGCCTTGGAATTAATGATATTGATTAATTATTACGGATAGTTTTTAAGACTCACTATAACAACCTAATAACCCTTTTGATTATACCAATTACCCACTAATTTACCAACCCGCTAATGATGAAAGAAAATCACCAATACGCTTGATAACGACAAATAATTCAAATATAATAAATGTTTGAATAAATAAACACAAGTGGTCAAGATTTACCAGTTAATAAGAATCAGAATAACAGAGTTTAATGTGAAAATCTAGAAATCAATCATCCAAGGAATGTCACAAGAGAAAATATAAAGGTAACGTCTTCCAAGTTTCATATTATAGATTTACACCAAACTCGATTTAATCATTAATTGGATACCACATAGACATGGTGCTGAAAGGTTGGTTAATTTAAATGGTAATAAAAAATAGGACTTTGTCATCAGATCTTTTACAGTCAATTACTATATTTACTAGTGTGAGTCAACCTACTCTATATCACCAAACAAGCTACTAGGTTTTGTTATTAACTGAAGAAGTCATAAAACAAGAACTCAAAACACATGCAAATAATATAAATAAACCAAAAAATCAAATTGTTTATACGACGTTGTCAATGTCAAAAACAAATCCAACTGTAAATAAAATTGAGAAAAATGTCAAACCCTACGAACCGTACGCTTAGAGAAAGTCACCTAACTGCCGTCGGTTATGTGATCCTCCCTTATAAAGTCGTGTCAAAACTTTCTTTATTTTACAAAACACCCCAAATCTCTCCATGGGCTCGTGACCTGTTGTGTTATTTTTTTTTGTGGGCTTCCTTCATTCATGCACCAACAGCCCATCAATAACTATTTAACTCCAAAACCCATCTTCATTTAATTAGATATGGCCAAATTGAATTTTCCTTTTGTTGTAGTCCTCTACTCATTCGTTTCTCACTTTGAATTCTTTTATATGAACTACTCCAATAAAACCAACTTTAGCATCATTGTTACAATTTTACATAAATTGATCTCTTTAGCTCCAATTTCACAAACACCTTTAAAATATTACTAACACAAAAATAAATAATAAAATCTAATAAAATTATACAAAATAAATTCAATTACACGATAAAGTGTGGTATCGTTACGAGCCTATCACATCCCCATACTTATATTTTTTCGTCACGGAAAAGTATTTGCAATGGGATCACAATCAAACAATTGGCTTTCAATTTATTCAATTACTTATTAACAAATCTAATCATTCATTAACTAGGAGTGTAGGTATATTGTCCACCTAAACCCAACCGCCAGTTTCCAAACCCTTATTCACGATCCGTTAAGTTCAAGTGTATTATTCATCTATAGGTCTCAAACTCAAAAGTCCACAACGCTACCTAGTCCCACTTCAATCTTGTGAGGTTAAAAGATTATATATCTACCATTTTACATAAAAACCTTTATGTAATTCCGATTATATTTTGATGGATGATGGATGATGGTTATGAGCTTAGACATGCTTTTGCTTATGTTAATTAAGTGGGCATACCCCACCCGAGTCACAATCCTAGTGGTTAATAAAATAAGCTTCACAAATTTATCAGTTTTTCCTAACTCCACATAGAGGATATATACCACCCGTGTCACCATCCCAGTTGCAATACCGTAAGGTTCGTTATTACACATCTAGCTCAGTGAATGAATGAAATATTTTTTTCAGGCGCCACTAGTTTCGGATTTATTTTCTTAAAAAGAAAAAAAGTGTGTCATTTAACCGGAATACTTATAGGTTTATACTTATATCAATATCCCTTATAGTTTCCATAGTTTCAGTTTTGCTATAGCTCCTAAGGTGAGAACCTACACGACTCTTAATATTTAATTATATTATATCAATCCTAAGGAACTTTTCAACCGGCTGGGCGTGCCCACATATCCTATGTTAGACAAGTTTTCGACCGTTTCATTATCTCATATATATAATAATTAAAAACCAATGATCCTATTATACCTATTGTTATGGGTGGTTTTCTGCTAAAATATCCTTGATTATATTCTGACTCTGTTACTTTAAATTGTGATCAGGATACCGGATCAGGATATTGGTAACATCCTGATGCAGTATCCTGGTAATGACTAATTGTTCACGTGCAGATTAGCAAGGAATGCTAGTAACGGTCGAGAAGACTGCTTCTCCTGAAGACTCGGACTTGGTGGTTGAGAAGAGAACTTTGAAGCCGCAAAGAAGGGGTCTCCAACGTTCCAAAGGGAATATTCGGGGCACCCCCATTCTTAGGATAGTTAGTTATTTCCTTTTGCTATATATAGGAATGATCGGATCAGATAGAACACACACAATTTTAACACACTCTTGCTTTCTACTAGCTGCAATCACTCACAAACACTTACACTTATACTCGCATCGCATTGTAACACTTAGTTGATCCCTATCATATCCTGCATTGTATCCTGACATTTGAAGTAATAAGAAGAACAGGGCAGCTGTGATTGTCAGCTCCCGAGGTTTTATGCCGGCGATCTAGATTGATCAAGGGCTTTCCTCGTACATCTCGTGTCACCCTTTACTTTTTTTGCTCATTGTTTGATTATAGATATAGCTCGATATCCTGAGCTATATCCTGAAAACTGTTTTTGTTAACAAGTTGATCAGCATATTTTCCACGAATACGCCTAGCACACTACCTCACTTAACTAATTTGATCACTTAATTACTTAGGTAATTTTTTACCAAAACAATTTGGCGCCCACCGTGGGGCAAGTGGTGCTATTTCTACTAAAAGCTTTCGTAAAATCATTACTTGGTTTTATGTTTTTGAAACTTTTCGCCACACTATTTTCAATGGCCACAAAATCAAACATGAGCTCTTATACCATGTCTGCTACGACCTCTACAACGGTTGGTTCGGTGCTCACACCACCTCCGAGGACGCAACCCTCTTCACAGCCTCAGGATCTTCTAAGAAGGACTAAAACTCATATGGCTCGGGATATTATCCCCACTCAGAATGTTCAAGGATCTGCTGCCTCAGGGAGAACTCCTATTATGGCTTCTAAGGATGAAATTCCAACTTTGTTTCGTAGTATACAGGATCAGATGAAGCAACAGCAGGAGACCAACCAAATGTTGATAAGAGAGATACAACTCTTGAAATCCAGCTCGAGCAGGCCTGCTGAGGATACTGTCACTCCCTTGCAGCCCAGGGCTTTAAACTTCAGTTCGGCAGTATATACTGAGGACCACAGGGGAAATATTGTGCCTAGCCATTCCTAGAGCCATACTCCTGAGATACCCTCTTCGGTTAGGGTGTCAACTGTGAGAAGTTCAGGATATGCTCTAGGATATGGCCAGAATCCTCAGACTGGTAACGTGTCTAATAATACTAATACTCTTGCTACTAATGGTATTGGATCTTTGCAAGATGCATGTTTGACTTCAGCATTCTCTATGGAGCTTCAGAAGTTAAAGGATATGATATCCAGTGTACCTTGAGTGGTCCAGCCAATTCCAGAAGTGTCCCAGGATAGCCACAGGATATCCCGCTTTACATATCCAATTTGTGATGCTGAAATCCCGAAAAGATTTCAAACCCCCAACATGAAGCTCTATGACGGAACCACGGATCCTGAAGAGCATATTGCTCTGTATAGGGAAAGGATGGAAATTAACCCTATCCCTCCGGATCTCAAGGAAGCAAGCCTCTGCAAGGGTTTTGGCTCTACTCTGACAGCATCAACCTTAAAATGGCTCCTAAACGTTCCACCTCATTCAATTACAACATTTTCTCACTTAGTCAATTTATTTAACAGTCAATTTTCTTGTAGTCGAAGTTTTGAGAAACTAACCAGTGATCTCTACAGGATAACTCAAGGGCCTTAGGAATCCTTAAGGGATTATGTGAAGAAGTTTGGCAGAGAATCTTTGGATATCCCACATCTTGATGTTGCAACAGCTGTGCAGGCATTCAAAATGGGGTTGCAAAAGGATTCCCAATTTTATCAGGATCTTGTAATGAATCCTTGCAGGAACCTGGATAAGGCACGAAACAGGGCCTTAAGATACATTTAACTGGAAGATGATAAAAAGATGCAAGAGAGGATGAATTCATCCTCAACTAATGAACCAACTAACAGGAAATCAGAATCCTCATACAAACCATATCGCTCTAAGCCATATGGCAGGAATGACAGCAAGAAAGTGAATGCTGTTGAAGACGAGGATCCTGAGGAGTATCCTGAATTGTTAGAATATTGTTTTTCAGTTAATATAGCTGAACTAATGTATGCTATGCAGAGTTTAGGAGACAAATCGAGGTGGCCTAGGAAGAACCAACAAAAAGCTGATTGGAAGGATAAATCCAAATAGTGTGACTTCCATGAGGATTTTGGACATGTTACGAAAGATTGCATAGCCCTGAGGAAGGAAATAAGCTATCTACTGAGCAAAGGATATCTGAAGGATCTTCTAGGAAGAAAGAAGAATATGGGTCAGGATACTGAGAAGGATCCTGAACGAGCAACATCACCTCCTGCAGATGCCAAGATAATTAACTTTATTTTAGGAGGATCCTACATTTGTGGAACTTCTTATTCTGCAGCAAAAAGACATGCAAAGGAGGCTAAGGCAGAAAGAGGAGATAAGCCAACCAGGATGACGACCCTCACAACCGATAAAGTGATAACGTTTGACAGTGATGACAGGGATACTATCCAGGATCCCCATCACGATGGTTTGGTAATAACTTTATATGTTGCTAATCACTTTGTGCGCAGGATACTAGTGGATAATGGTAGCTCTGTCAACATTATTCAGCTAGAAACGCTAAAAAGGATGGACATCACTTCAAAATCCACTATACTTGTCGGGTTCAGTGGAGAGGCCAAGAATACTGTGGGAGAAATAAAGCTACCAGTATATGTTGAAGGAGTCAATTCAAAGCAACGCTTCTGTGTCATGGACTCCTTATCCTGCTACAATATCATATTGGGTAGGCCATGGATCCATGATATGAAAGTCGTGCCATCAACCTATCATCAGTGCATCAAGATCCCTACCCCTTGGGGGGGCTGTCAAGGTGGAAAGTGATCGACAAGAAGCGAAGGAGTGTTATTCTTCTTCGATGAAATCCTCAACAAAGCCCAAAGCAGGATAGCAATTAAAGATGCGAGCCTAGGATATCGCGGAGGCTTCAGAGCATGATGTTAAGAAAATTATCCAGGATCAGGATAATCCAGATATCTAGGTGCTCGTAGGAACCAATATCCCTCAGGATATTGAAAATCAATTGACTAACTTTTGAAATGCAGGATGTCAACATTCGCATGGAAGCATGAGGATATGACAGGTATTTCCAAGGATATTATAACTCACAAGCTCGGAATTGACAGGTCTTTCAAGCCTGTCCAGCAAAAACAAAGGAAATTTGCTCCTGAACGGAACGCAATAATTCAGGAAGAGGTTGAAAGATTATTGAAGAGCAAGATGATTAGGGAAGTCAAATTTCCTAAATGGCTAGCAAATGTAGTTGTGGTTCAAAAGAAAAATGGGAAATAGAGAGTTTGTGTAGATTACACAGACTTGAACAAAGCATGTCCTAAAGACCCATTCCCACTGCCTCATATAGACTCAATGGTGGATGCCACTGTCGGTCATGAAATTTTAACCTTCATGGATGCATCCTCAGGATTCCAACAAATACAAATGGAACCTTCGGACCAGGAGGATACCGCTTTTATGACACCAACATGTATTTATTGTTATACTGCTATGCCTTTTGGTCTGAAAAATGCAGGTGCAACATATCAAAGATTGGTAAACATGATGTTTAAAGACAAACTGGAGGACACCATGGAGGTATACATCGATGATATGGTGGTAAAATCCAAGAAGGTTGAGGATCATCTCCGGGATATTGAAGGAGCATTTGATATCCTGGACCAGTAAAACATGAAACTAAATCCTGCTAAATGCCATTTTGGAGTGGGGGCATGAAAGTTTTTGGGATATATGGTGACTAAAAGGGGGATTGAAGCAAGCCCGGAACAGATCAAAGCTATCCTAGGTATCAAGTCACCTTCAAACATGAAATATGTACAAAGATTAACAGGGCGAGTAGCAGCATTAAACAGGTTTATATCGAGATCCTCGGAAAAATGGAAGGAATTCTACGATATCCTAAAGAAGAATAAGAAATTCGAATGGGGAGAGAAGCATGAAGCAGCCTTGCAGGAATTGAAGCAATATATTTCAACTGCACCTCTATTGATGAAGCCCGAGGATGGTGAACCATTATCCATGTATCTTGCAGTATCAGGGAATGCAGTAAGTGATGTTCTGGTAAAGGATTATGAAGGTCAGCAGTATCCTGTCTATTATGTTAGTAAAAGTCTATTAGATGCTGAAACTAGATATTCTCATTTAGAAAAATTGATATTGGCCCTAGTTATGGCATCGACAAAGCTTAGACATTATTTTGAGACACATAGGATTCATGTTAAAACTAATTATCCTGTTAAAAATGTGCTTAGGAAACCCGAGATGTCAGGTAGAATAGCTAAGTGGTCAGTAAAATTAACTGCCTATGATCAAGTATATGAACCTAGAAATGCCATAAAATCTCAGGCTCTAGCAGACTTTGTGGTTGATTTCAATAGTGATATTCAAAATGAAGTAGACCTAGAAGTACAACAAGTAGGTGAAACCTTAGAATCCTGGACATTATATACTGATGGTGCGTCTAATGTGAGAGGTGTAGGATTGGGTATACTACTATAATCACCACAGGGGGACATATTACCCTAGGCTATTAGGTGTGAATTTCCTGCCACCAATAATGAAGCAGAATATGAAGCTTTGATTGCAGGATTAGAGTTGGCCAGAAATATGAATATTAAAAATTTGCAAGTATTTGTTGATTCCTTGTTAATTACTAATCATTTTAATGGATCCTATGCAGTTAAAGGTGAAAAGTTAATCAAGTATCTTGAAATTCTCAAAAAATTAGCAGGATATTTTGACGTTTTTACACTTGAACAGGTACCAAGAGAGGATAATGCTGAAGCAGATGCCTTAGCAAATTTAGGATCATCAGTCAGGATACCGGAAGTAACTCAGATACCAATACTACATATCCTATATCCTGCAGTGGATCTTTTCGAATCTCAGGATAAGGAAGTAGCAAGTATTCAGGATCCTGATCATGATGAGTATCCTAAGGAGGGTCCTAAGTCCTGGACGGCCCCAATCATGAAATATCTCAGAGAAGGACACATCCCAAAGGATGAGAATCCTAAGGCTTTAAGGATGAATGTATCCCGATTCACTATTATAAATGATGTTTTGTATAAGAAATCTCTTGCAGGGCCATACCTGAGGTGCTTGGAGGATCCCGAAACTAAGGAAGTACTTCAGGACATACACAAAGGGGATTGTGGTAACCATACTGGGGGTAGATCATTATTCTCAAAGGTGTTAAGAATAGGATACTATTGGCCAACAATAAGGAAAGATGCTGCAAAATATGTTCGGAGATGTGATGCGTGTCAGAGGCACAGCAATATACTGCATCAACCTGCTGAACCACTATATCCTATTGCTTCCCCTTGGCCGTTCATGAAATGGGGTATGGACATAGTGGGAAAGTTGCCAAGAGCTCCGGGAGGAAAAGTTTTTATGATGGCAATGACGGATTATTTCTCCAAATGGGTTTAAGCTGAGGCGTTTGTCCAAGTTAGAGACCAAGAAGTAGTATCCTTCATCAAGAGGAATATCCTGACTAGGTTTGGGATACCAGCCGAGACAATTTATGACAATGGCTCTCAGTTTATCAGTAAGAGGACTACCGACTTTTGCAAGAGTTGGGGAATCAAAATGATCACATCCACACCGGTACATCCTCAAGCAAATGGACAAGCAGAATCTTCGAACAAGATAATTGTCAACAATTTGAAGAAAAGGCTAGGAGCTAAGAAAGGAAGATGGGCAGAAGAGTTACCCTTTGTTTTATGGGCTGATAGGACAACAGTGAAAGTGCAACCGGGCAAACCCCATTTTCCTTAGTATTTGGAGCAGAAGCAGTAATTCCAACAGAGATGGTGATACCTACAGCAAGATCGAGCCTCCGGGATCCTGAGAAGAATCATGAAGCCCTATGTCAAAAATTGGATACTATTGATGAGACAAGGGATGCAGGAAAATTGAGAATGGAAGCATACCGACAGAGGATATCCAGAGCATATAACAAAAACCTAAGGACTATAAGGTTTCAAGTTGGAGATTGGGTATTAAGGAAGGCTTTTCGGAACACTACTAATCCTTCTGATGGAAAATTAGCTCCGAAGTGGGAAGGACCTTATGAGATTGAATCAGAATCTGGGAAAGGAGCATACCGGCTTAAGAATATGGAGGGGGATATACTACCGAGATCCTGGAATGCTATACACCTCAAATCCTATTTCAAGTGAGTTTAGAATTTAATTTCTAACTCATGATGGTATGAATTCTATCTCTTTTTAAATATAATTTTATTTTATTCCTATTGAACCCAATACTGACTGTGGTTGGTTTGGCCCTTGTTCCTGTAACTCGAATCCTAGCCCGGTATATCCCATTTTAATTTTACAGCATTATGAAACTTACGCCGTTTTTACTCTCTGATCGAGGTTCTCGGCATTGAAAAATATTCGTAAACTAAATCACACGTGTATATGTTGACATTTAAGAGATATACAATCAAGAAAATCAAGGGCAACGGTGATATATATGTTAGACACCAAAAAAAAATCACTCAACAAATGGCTACAATTTAAGGAATGTGTTTAGTGACGGCATCAGATTCCTAATTGATGGAGAAAGGTCTGGTGGCAAGAAAAGCTGCGTCTAGGAGGTTGTCAAGTGTTTTCGCTCGACGATTCCATTCATGGGTGGTTGGTTTGGCCCTTGTTCCTGTAACTCAAATCCTAGCACGGTATATCCCATTTTAATTCTCCAGGATATACACTCAGGATGAATCAAGAGATTAGAGGATTGGCCCCCTCTCTCACGTTTAAGGGATCCTAACCCTTCACAGGTTTAAAAGTATTCACCTTTCTCTCGAATTGGGTTTAAACACCCCGCCTGGAGCGCAAGTTATCCAAGGATAGTTCAAGATAGCGGGACCAGTCCATGTAAAAGTGGCTGACAATTTCGTTATTGTTGGCTATATCATGGATCCTAAAGGTATATGAGGACTGATCACCCTCTCTCACGAAAGGGTATTTTCATACTCTCTAAGGTTTAAAGGTTTTCACCTTTCTAAGTCTTGGAGTTTATACACTCCCGCCTGTAGCGCACGAAAATTTAGGATTTTCCCCGGAATACTTAAGGGTTTATCCCCAGAATATTAAGGATCTATCTCCAGAATATTTTAGGGTTTATCCCCTGTAATACTAAAGTTATACACAAGTGTACAATCAGTAGAAATTGATGCCCAGAGAATTCCTAAGTATTTAAAGACACTATGCACAGGGGACATTCCTACTAAGGCATTGTGAAAAGCTTAAAGGATCGAGCTTGGGCCTAGTTCACTAAGTATCCCAGACTGGGGACATTTTCGGTGGAAAGGTTGTAAAAGGATTGAAGTTTAAGGATAGAGGTGTACTCTATTTCTGGTATGATCTCTCCTTTTTGTTCTTTTAGAATCCTTATCTAAATTGTCTAAGTTTTTTAAACTATGTTCGACAAAAGTCTTGTTAGAATATCTATGAGTATCCTGACTAGGATATATTTTCGGGATATTTGGTCAGAATAATTGAAATATTACACTAAGATTGAAAAGTTGAAATTTCATTCAAATCAAAACAACACATGAATTTTTTTTTACAAAAATGGACAACAATGGATAAGGCCAAAAGAAGTTAGTTTATTAACATAGCAAAAGATTGTGCTTTTGGTTTCATCTCAAACCGAGACCCATCCACCAAAAGCACAATTAGTTTTCAACCATATTTACTTAACAATTGAAGGCTTCGTCTTGAAACCCAAGATACCTCCACCTTCAATTGTTAAACTGTTCAAAATAAAACATACTAATTGATGACTAAGGGCTTCGTCCTGAAAATCAGGATCCCTCCACCTTTGGCCATCATATTGTCTAAATGCAGGAAAGTAAATTGTTTGACAGGCAGGAAATTAAAGTTGTTCAACAACCATAAACCATCAAATTTAAAAAGTGGGCTCTGGCCTCGGCATCAACATCCATCATCGCCCACTTCGTTGCCCTCAAGGGGCAACACCTTCTTCACCAGCAGCATCTCCTCCAGCACCCGCACCAACATCACCGTCAGGATTCTTTTCCGCATCACCACCAGCATCAGCCGCCTCCTCCGCTGCCTTGGAAGGCTCCTCACATGCCTTGGAAGGCTCCTCACCCGCAGGCTTAGCAGGATACTCGACAGGACTACCCCTGAGATCTTTCAAATTCGTCTCCCAAGCACTAACATTCCAGGAGGGGCATTCAAAGCCCAAAGCTTTGGCTTCATAAGCCATCTTTAGCCCGGCTTGAAGAAGCAAAATTACAACGGACCCTTTAAGGCCCTCTCGGTAGGTAGTCATATCCTGCTCAAATTAAAGATGGGCGGCATCCAGCTTGGCTTAGGCATCTTCGTTGGCCTTGTTGATGGCGGCTTTAGCTTCCTGAGTCACAGTTTTGAATTTTTCCTCATAGTGTTGTGACTTGGTGGAGGCTATCACTCCCTGATCAGTGATGGTGGTCTCAACTTTCCTCAGCTTCACTTCCAGCATCTTGTTCAGACCACAGCTTTCTTCGTAAAGGCTTGTCAGGCGCTCAAGACCCTACAAACCAAAAAAAACAGGTATTAACATATATAACCAGCATATGGTGCAGGATGCAGGCTAAGGATACGTACCTGGTTAAGAAAGCTGGTCATAAAGCCACAGGATTTAAGGAACCCATGGCTTTCATAAGGGAAGGTCTCAGATGATGCTGGAGAATCGGTTTCCTTTCTTTTTCAGGAGCTTAAGGCACGTGGCTTGGTAGCAGGAGAGGGATTAGGTACGGCTGCTGGTTTGGAACTGGGTACTGACTTGGAGGTGGAGGTAGGTTTGCTAGGTTCCTTCTTCACCTGGACAGGAATAGGGTAACTGTCTAACTCGTCAAGATCAAAGACTTCTGGAACTTTGGCTGGTGCTGCATAACAGGGAAAAAATGTAAATCTCTACTCTTAACTTTTATTTTGCTAATTAAATATATGGAAAATTGTGTAATCCTTACCAGACATATCTGATGAAGAATATTGGCTTGAACTTGGAAGATGCAATGTAAAGGTTCTGTCACAATCAGGCATTTGATAGACCCTGTTGATTCTTTCTTGGGATTCTTCAGTGGGAGGAGCCAACTCTTTGAAGTTTGCTGCATAAAAACATAAGGATGTTAGTGCAGGATACATCATCAGGATATGTTTGGGGATATCTTAAAGCCCTAAACCCTACCAGAGGTCAACCATTTCACCGGAAGGCTATCGCCTTTGGGAATGGAGTCCCGTCTAACAAAGAAAAATTTTCGTTGCCACCAATCCTCATTCTTTGATGCTTTGAGGTTGAGGGGGTTGCTAGAGGTCGAGAAAACCAAGAAACGACTATTTCCATGTGACCAGAGACGGTAAGTGTTATGGGTGAAATTCTGAGCCCATATCCTGACACTATATCTTGATTTTATGATAGATGATTATGTGACAACCCTCACAAAACCAGGTATCCGTACGAATTAATTAATATTTAATTAATGCTTAATTACTATGCTTGCTTACAACTATGGTTAAACTGCTTCTTGATTTCTGATACATACATACTCATGCATCACATTTTATTACTGTCACTCTATTATTACACACAAAACTATAGTGACAAACTTGATGCACAAAAGCACAGTTAGCACAATGAACGGATAACCCAGTAACATGCTGACATAGCCAGCACTAGACAGACACTGTCTCTGAGGCCAGTATGAGCCGGGAATAGATTACTACACTAGAAGGGAGTGTAGGGAGGTGAGGATTATGAAACTGCGTCACTAGGTGGTAGTTATAGTGACCGGGTGTGCCTAAAACATGCTTTGATTACAAAATTCTGCACTTTACACAAAAATTCAGCATTTAACATAACTAGTAAAGTGCAAAAACACGGAAAAATAATTCTAGACACTTTCCAAAGTGTTGGTAAATTATTGTGTCACTAAAAACAATATAAAAGACACTTTAATTACTTATTTAACACTTTAACGGATTAATATCCAACCGAACAACCGGACATTACCCGAAACATAAAAATATTGACAAACACATTATTTCTATTTTTTTCTGAGCTAGTTAGGGTTCCCGAACACCCTAACACCCTTTATATTATATAACACATAATAGCACACTAACTTTATCATTCAAACTCAACTAACTTGTAACTAAACAATTGAACCCCAACCCTATCCCCCCCCCCAACCGGTCATGGGTAAATGGAATCCCCACTTTGATTACTTTGATTTGTTTATTAAGTTTGTATTGTACTAGAGGAACATGAAACCTAATGGATATTAGAAGTGTTGGAGTATTATATAATTACCCACAAGTTCAACATTCATCTTTATCTCCACACATATCACCAACACCCCAAACTCCTCTCTTCTCCTATGGTGTCGGCCGAGAATAGCACCACCACAACCACCATCATTCACTTATCTTACATACATTCCAAGGATACTCGAAGGTGTTAGGAGCCGTATAAGTAAGCTCGGTGTGTTCGGAAGCTCAAGGACCGCTCTCATTTTCTTTTATCCACCACTTTTACGCTTTGAAACTCCCCTATCCTTGTGCTAGTAGTAAGTGCCTTAAAACTTCATCTTGTTCATATTTTTTATGGATAATAGTTGAAAGAATGATAAATACTAAGAGACTCTAACAGCATAAACAAGATCATGAACATAGGAACTTTACATAAAGGTCATGAGATGAAAGGTGATAATACATGGTAAATCTGAATTAAATGAACAAAAACCTGCGGTAAACAACTTATGGTCTGATGTTAAACGTATTAGAAAGTATGGCGATCATATGTGTGTGTTCTAGTAACATTTAACTTATAAACAGCTTGCTGGTTGCCTTTTTCAGCCGACTTTAACTGGCTGTAACAGGACCTTAATAAAACGAAAAATGTATTTTCTAAAGTCTATGTTTATGTATTATGAAATACGGTTCTAATGACACCAGAATCATAATTTTAGGACTTCGTTTACTATTTTTAAAGTGTCGTTTTGAAACAGCAGCTAAAGCTGCATTTTTACAGCAGTAAATGGGTGTTGTATTTTTCATCATAACTTGAAATCGGTGTAAGATTAGGTCATGAAATTGGTACTTTAGATGACCACCAATGTATTTGTAATTCTCTCACTGGAATTTCGTAAATCGGACTCCCGATGAATTTTAAATAAATTATTCCGCGGACTGTGGTCAGAAAAAGATAAAACTGATTTCCGTCCGGAAAATGATTTTTTATAAAATATTGGTAATGATTTGGACCCCGATGTTTTTACACAATAATATTTGGATCGAACAAGACGTTCTGTAAAAATTTGGGAATTTTTGGAATAAGATAACTATTTTATTAAAATACCCGAAAACAACCCAGTTTTGTGTATTCAAAACTGAATCGATATAAGTGGTATTTTGCATGCCTAAATGTCGGGTTGGTTATTTGAAAGCGATCTAACGTGTTATATGTTAAAGAAAATGATACGCTAGTAAGCGTGGACGCCTCCATTTACAAAGGAAACTCTGGCGAATTTTTCTGAAAATCTAATACTTAGAAAATATTTTTCTAAACAAGTGTTACTAGTATATCTTATAACTTGTGTTTCAAATACAAACTTCGCCATAAATTTTGTTACGAAATACAAAGTATCGGAGGTTGGTTTCGCAAATAAAAATGGGTAAACATATATTTGGTATATATATTTTATGCTGAGACATTTGTGTGATTGTTTGTTATTTTGTGTACTAGATATATATATTATTTTTAGGGTAAAAATAATATAACTTGAAAATACCATGAAAGTACGATTCCAAAATATTACCAACGCTCTCACAAAAATAATTATTTAAGTTACACAAGTAATGTTATATTACGAAATGTTGGAACGTAACTTACGAAATTTTTCAGAAAGTCCCTTTACACATATGTTTTTGGTGGAATATTATTTTGGAAATCAAGGAAGTAAAACATATTATTTTTGGGAAAAATACATATATTTTGGAAATAGGTTATTTTGGACAAATGAGTTAAGTATATTTTCTAAGTGGGACTTAAGATGTATTTTCGGAATTATAAAGCATACACGTATTAAAAACCCCCATCCTTGGGAAGGAAATACGAATACGAATACTTGAGAAGTATTAATACAGAAATATTGTATAAACAATTATTCCAAAACTAAACATAACTATTATAACTTGGAATAATACCAGAAACGTAAACCAAAAACACACTACTAAGACAAGGCACGACCCGTTCGTCTAATAGACATTAGTACACTGTAGGTAGTCGTGTTGGCTGAGGAGACTTGGGTTACACATACTGAAGATGCAATACTGTGAGTTCATGTCCCCCTTTTCTCTTAACTGTTTTCAGTTTTTACACTTCGGGGGTGAAATACATGTTACATTTACTACAAACATTTTATACACGGTATGATTAGCTAAGGAACTTACTGCTAGATCACGTGAATGGATAGGCTATTATCGTAAGACCATTAATCCTTGTATAAGGACCGAGAGGCATGAGTGATAGATCTATTGGGTGTTGCGAGCCCCACACATGGGCCAGCGTGTGGCTGCATGTGGTGACTATGTCGTTCCGTCGGAAGGACCGGTATGAAATACGCGTTACAGGATTGAGTGCTTCCTAGACCATGTCACTGATTAATGTATTAGCTACACATTAATTGATCTCTGTTTTCCTTAATTGCTACATACCAGGGATTTTCATACATACAAACATATTACAAAGGTTTATACATACTCACGTACACATGAACTCGCTCAACTTTATGTTGATTTTTCAAACTACATGTATTTCAGGAAACTAATGGATCTGGCACAGTATGCATATTTTACAAAGTTGTGTTTGAATAAAGAAGTCATCCAGAGTTGTAGGGCTTAGAAGGTGTAACCTCTTCCTGGACGGGTTACATATCTCTAAACCTAGTATTGTTTAAAGCCTTTTGCTAAGTTTTTATGAACTCAGTTTAATCAAGCCAAGGTTGTAACTTTTTTTGTGAAGTTGTTTTAAGACAAGCATAATATGGTATCTTTCTAAACTTTATTAATGGATGAATATCTCATGTTTTTATCATATAGCATTGTTATCATTGTTGCTATGATATTAAGAAGTCACACCAATAAACCCACGCTTCCGCAAAAGTCAGGGTGTGACAGATTACGATCAGGATACCGGGTCAGGATACTGGTAACATCCTGAGGCAGTATCCTAACTATTACTAACAATTTTCTTGTAAATGTTGGTAACAAGGGACTAACGTTCATGAGGACCAAGTTATCCTGAATACCTGCTCAAATTGGTTAGGATAAACACGTTGGTGGCGGAAGAATAGCACTTGTAACGGTCAGCATTGAAGAATGGCATGTTTTATGGGAGTTACGGATGCTGGTCAAAGATATTAATGTTGTAACGGTTATTGGAAGCTTAAATCCCGGATTTACAGTTAATATGCACGTGGAGAACGAGTTGAAACAGCCCCCTAACGTTCAGAAGGGCATATTCCAAGTATCCCGGATTTTTAGCATAATATTCCAGATTTTTAGCATAGTTAGTTAACCTTAGAAATTATATAAAGGGGATGCCAGATCCATAGGTCACACACTCTGGAGTTCACCTACTTATTTATTCTCTTTTCTAGCAGCAATCACGCACTAACACTCATCACTTACAATCATTGTACCACTTAGTAGCGATCTGAGCATTATCCTGCACTGTATCCTGGTTATTCAAGCAATAAGAAGAACAAGGAAGCCGACGATTGTCAGCTCCCGAGGTTTTATGCCGAAGATCTAGATTGATCAAGGGCTTTCCTCGTATATCTCGTGTCACCCTTTACTTTTTTGCTCATTGTTTGATCGTAGATGCAGCTCGATATCCTGAGCCGTATCCTGAAAACTGTTTTTACAAGCAACTTGACCAGCATATTTTTTATACACATTCTTAGAACACTACCTCACTTAACTAATTTGATCACTTAATTGCTTAGGTAATGTTTGACAAAAATAATTTGGTGCCCACCGTGGGGCAAGTGGTGCTATTTTTACTAAAAGCTTTTGCAAAATCATTACTTGGTTTTCTATTTTCAAATTTTTTACCACATTATTTTCAATGGCCTCGAAATCAAACATGAGCTCTTCCACCGTGCCTGCTACAACCTCTGCAACAATTGGTTCGGTGCTTCCTCCACCTCCTCCAAGGACGCAAGCCTCCTCACAGCCTCAGGATATTATACCTACTCAGAGTATTTAGGGATCTGCTCCTGTTTTGCCCTCTAATGAAGAAATTCTAACCTTGTTTGGTAGTGTACAGGAACAGATGAGGCAACAACAGGAGACCAACCAAATGCTGATAAGAGAGATACAACTCTTGAAATCCAGCTCAAGCAGGCCCGCTGAGGATACTGTCACTCCCTTGCAACCCAGGGCTTTGAACTTCAGTTCTGCAGTATATACTTAGGATAACAGGGGGAATATTGTGCCTAGCCATTCCCAGAGTCATAATCCTGAGATACCCTCTTCGGTTAGGGTGTCAACTATGAGAAGTTCAGGATATGCTTCAGGATATGGCCAGAATCCTCAGACTGGTAACTTGTCTAATAATAATAATAATACTCTTGCTACTAATGGTATTGGAAATTTGTAGGATACAGGTGCGACATCAGCTATAACCAGAGAGCTTCAAAAGTTGAAGGATATGATATCAAGTGTGCCTGGGATAGTGCAGCCTATACCGGAAGTATCCCGGGATAGTCACAACATATCCCGCTTTACTCACCCCATTTGTGATGCAGAAATCCCAAAGAGATTCCAGACTCCTAACATGAAGCTGTATGATGGGATGACGGATCCTGAGGAGCATATTGCCCAATATAGGGAGAGGATGACCCTATCCCGCCAGATCTTAAGGAAGCATGCTTGTGCAAGGGCTTCGGCTCTACTTTAACAGGATCAACCTTGAAATGGCTTCTAAATGTTCCGCCTCATTCAATTACATCATTTGCTCATTTAGTTAATTTGTTTAATAGTCTGTTTTCTTTTGTAGTAGAAGCTTTGAAAAACTAACAAGTGACCTCTACAGGATAACACAGGGACCTCAAGAATCCCTAAGGGATTATGTAAACAAATTCAGCAAGGAATCCTTGGATATCCCACACCTTGATTTTTCCACAGCAGTCCAAGCCTTCAAGATGGGGACTACAAAAGGATTCCCAGTTTTATCAGGATCTTGTGATGAATCCTTGCAGGAACTTAGACGAAGCTCAAAACAGGGCCTTGAGATATATCAGGCTGGAAGATGATAAGAAAATGCAAGAGAGGATGAATGCATCCTCAACATATGAATCAACCAACAAGAAGTCAGAATCCTCATACAAACCATATCGTTCTAAGCCATATGGCAGGAATGATAGCAAGAAAGTGAACGCTGTTGAAAATGAGGATCCTGAGGAGTATCCTGAATTGTCATAATATACCTGAACTAATGTATGCTATGCAGGGTTTGGGAGATAAAGCGAGGTGGCCCAGAAAGAAACAGCAAAAGGGTGATTGGAAGGATAAATCCAAGTGGTGTGCCTTCCATGAGGATTTTGGACATGTTATAGAAGATTGCATAGCCCTGAGGAAGGAAATAAGCTACCTACTAAGCAAAGGATATCTGAAGGATCTTCTGGGCAGAAAGAAGAATAAGGGTCAGGATATTGAGAAGGATCCTGAACGAGCAGCATCACCTCCCACCGATGCCAAGATAATTAACTTTATTTCAGGAGGGTCCGATATATGCGGAACTTCTTATTCTGCAGCCAAAAGACATGCAAAGGAGGCTAAGGCCGAAAGGGGAAATAAGCCAACCAGGATGTCGACCCTCACGACTGATAAAGTGATCACGTTCGATAGTGATGACAGGGATACTGTCCATGATCCTCACCATGATGCTTTGGTAATAACTTTATATGTTGCTAATCATTTTGTGCGTAGGATATTGGTGGATAATGGTAGCTCCGTCAAAATTATTCAACTAGAAACGCTGAAAAGGATGAATGTTTCCCC
Source organism: Helianthus tuberosus (assembly GCA_030545235.1). Lineage (NCBI taxonomy): Eukaryota > Viridiplantae > Streptophyta > Magnoliopsida > Asterales > Asteraceae > Helianthus > Helianthus tuberosus. The sequence goes on from JARYGA010031600.1 coordinate 37,694, forward strand.
GATGGATATCACTTCAAAATCCACTGTGCTTGTTGGGTTCAGCGGAGAAGCCTGGAATACTGTGGGAGAAATAAAGTTGCCTGTGTATGTTGAAGGGGTCAACTCAATGCAACGCTTCTGTGTCATGGACTCCTTATCCTGCTACAATATTATATTGGGTAGGCCATGGATCCATGATATGAAGATTGTGCCGTCTACCTATCACCAGTGCATCAAGATCCCTACCCCCTGGGGGGTTGTCAAGGTGGAAAGTGATCAACAAGAAGCTAAGGAGTGTTACTCATCCTCGATGAAATCCTCAACCAAGCCCAATGCAGCATAGCAATTAAAGATGCGAGCCCAGGATATCATGGAGGCTTCAGAACAGAATGTTAAGAAAATTATCCTGGACTAGGATAATCCAGATATCTCGGTGCTCGTAGGAACCAATATCCCTCAAGATATTGAACATCAGTTAATTAACTTTTTGAAATGCAGGATGTCAACATTTGCATGGAAGCTTGGAATTGATAGGTCGTTCAAACCTGTTCAGCAAAAGAGAAGGAAGTTTACTCCTGAACGAAATACAATTATCCAAGAGGAAGTTGAAAGATTGTTGAAGTCCAAAATGATCAGGGAGGTCAAGTTTCCAAGATGGCTAGCAAATGTAGTTGTGGTGCAAAAGAAAAATGGGAAATGGAGAGTTTGTGTGGATTACACAGACTTGAACAAAGCATGTCCCAAAGACCCGTTTCCTCTACCTCATATTGATTCAACGGTGGATGCTACTGCTAGCCACGAGATGTTAACCTTCATGGATGCCTCCTCAGGATTCCAACAAATCCAAATGGAACCCTCGGATCAGGATGATACTGCTTTCATGACACCAACAGGTATTTATTGTTATACTGCTATGCCTTTTGGTTTGAAAAATGCAGGTGCAATGTACCAAAGATTGGTGAACATGATGTTTAAAGACAAACTGGGGGACACCATGGAGGTGTACATTGATGACATGGTAGTAAAATCTAAGAAGGCCGAGGATCACCTCCAGGATATTAAGGGAGCATTTGATATCCTGGATCAGTATAACATGAAGCTAAATCCTGCCAAGTGCCATTTTGGAGTAGGAGCAGGAAAGTTTTTAGGATACATGGTTACTAGAAGAGGGATAGAAGCTAGCCCAGAACAGATCAAAGCCATCTTGGATATCAAGTCACCTTCCAACATGAAAGATGTAAAAAGACTGACGGGACGAGTAGCAGTATTAAACAGATTTATCTCAAGATCCTCAGAAAAATGCAAGGAATTCTATGATATCCTGAAGAAAAATAAGAAATTCAAATGGGGAGAGAAGCATGAAGTAGCCTTGCAGGAGTTGAAGCAGTATATTTCAACTGCACCTCTATTGATGAAGCCTGAGGATGGTGAACCATTATCCTTGTATCTTGCAGTATCAGGGAATGTCGTAAGTGTTGTTCTTGTAAAGGATCATGAAGGTCAGCAGTATCTTGTCTATTATGTTAGTAAAAGTTTATTAGATGCTGAAACTAGATATTCTCATCTAGAAAAATTGATATTGGCCCTAGTTATGGCATCAACAAAGCTTAGACATTACTTTGAAACACATAGGATTCATGTTAAAACCAATTATCCTGTTAAAAATGTGCTTAGGAAACTTGAGATGTCAGGTAGAATGGCTAAGTGGTCAGTAAAGTTAAGTGCCTATGATCTAGTATATGAACCTCGAAATGCCATAAAGTCACAGGCCCTAGCTGACTTTGTGGCTGATTTCAGTAGTGATATTCAAAATGAAGTAGACCTAGAAGTTCAACAACTAGGAGAAACCTCAGAATCCTGGACATTGTATACTGATGGTGCATCCAACATAAGAGGTGTAGGATTAGGGATACTACTAACATCGCCACAGGGGGACATATTACCCCAGGCTATTAAATGTGAATTTTCTGCTACCAATAATGAAGCTGAGTATGAAGCTCTGATAGCAGGATTAGAATTGGCTAAAAATATGAATATTAGATGTTTACAAGTATATGTTGATTCCCTGTTGATTACTAACCATTTCAATGGATCTTATGCAGTAAAAGGTGAAAAGTTAGCTGAATATCTTGAAATTGTTAAAAAATTAGCAGGATATTTCGAATTTTTTAGACTTGAACAGGTACCAAGATAAAAGAATGATGAAGCTGATGCTCTAGCAAACTTAGGATCTACTGTCGGGATACCGGGGGGAACTTAGATACCAATAATGCACATCTTGTATCCTGCAATGGAACATTTCAAATCTCATGATAAAGAAGTAGCATGTATCCAGTATCCTGGTGATGGATATCCTGAGAAAGATCCTGAATCCTAGATAACTCCAATTATGAAGTATCTTTAAGAAGGAGATATCCCAAAGGATGCAAATCCTAAGGCTTTTAGGATGAAGGTATCTCGTTTTACTATTATAAATAATATTTTGTATAAGAAATCCCTTGCAGGTCCGTACCTAAGGTGCTTTGAAGATCCTGAAACCAAGGAGGTACTTCAGGATATACACAAAGGAGACTATGGTAACCATACTGGGGGCAGATCTCTGTTCTCGAAGGTGTTGAGAACAGGATATTACTGGTCGACCATGAGAAAGGATGCCACGGAGTATGCTAGAAAATGCGATGCATGCCAAAGACACGGCAACATCCTGCATCAGCCTGCAGAACCATTATACCCTATCGTATCCCTTTGGCCGTTTATAAAATGGGGTATGGATATAGTGGGAAAGCTTCCAAAGGCTCCAGGAGGAAAGGTTTTCATGTTGGCAATGACGGATTATTTCTCCAAGTGGGTTGAAGCAGAAGCCTTTGTCCACGTTAGAGATCAAGAAGTGGTATCCTTCATAAAAAGGAATATCCTGACAAGATTTGGAGTACCAGCTGAGATAATTTGTGATAATGGCTCTCAGTTCATCAGCAAAAGAACTACTGATTTTTGCAAAAGTTGGGGAATTAAGATGATCACGTCAACCCCAGTGCATCCTCAAGCAAATGGACAGCCAGAATCCTCGAACAAGATAATCGTCAACAACTTAAAGAAGAGGTTAGGTGCCAAAAAAGGAAAATGGGCAGAAGAACTACCATTTTTCCTATGGGTTGATAGAACACCTGTGAAGAATGCTACTGGGTAAACCCCATTTTCCTTAGTATTTGGAGCAGAGGCAGTAATCCCGACAGAGATGGTGATACCTACAGCAAGATCCAACCTCCGGGATCCTGAGAAGAATCCTGAAGCCCTATGTCAAGAATTGGATACTATTGATGAGACAAAGGATGCGGCAATGTTGAGAATGGCAGCATATCAACAGAGGATATCGAGAGCATATAACAAGAATCTAAGAACTAGAAGGTTTCAAGTTGGAGATTGGGTACTAAGGAAGGCTTTTCAGAAAACTATTAATCCTGCTGATGGAAAGCTAGCTCCTAAGTAGGAAGGACCTTATGAGATTGAATCGGAATCCGGAAAAGGAGCATAACGTCTTAAGAATATGGAGGGGGATATACTACCAAGATCCTGGAACTCTATACACCTCAAAGCCTACTTCAAGTGAGTTTAGAATTTAATTTCTAACTCAAGATGGTATGAATTCTATCTCTTTTAAATATAATTCTATTTTATTTGAACCCTATACTGACTTAAGCATCAGAGGGGTGTTAGCCAAGCTAACACCCACCTTAGTTTAAGGTTGTTTTGCAGAATATACTTCGGAGTATAACTCCAGGATATACACTCAGGATAATTCGAAAGATTAGAGGATTGGCCCCCTCTCTCATGTTTAAAGGATCCTGATCCCTTCACAGCTTTAAAGGTATTCACCTTTCTCTCGAATTGGGTTTAAACACCCCGCCTGGAGCGCAAGTTATCCAGGGATAGTTCAAGATAGCGGGACCAGTCCATGTAAAAGTGGCTGACAATTTCGTTATTGTTGGCTATATCCTGGATCCTAAAGGTATATGAGGATTGATCACCCTCTCTCGTGAAAGGGTATTTTCATACTCTCTAAGGTTTAAAGGTTTTTACCTTTCTAAGTCTTGGAGTTTATACATTCCCGCCTGTAGCGCACGAAAATTTGGGATTTTCCCCAGGATGCTAAGGGTTTATCCCCAGTATATTAAGGGTTTATCCCCAGTGAAACTAAAACTTTTTGACAAAGTTCCAAAGATATGACAAACTATGATTGTGTTTACACACGTTCTTCTGTTGGTGAAAAGTTACGAAGTTTAATCACTAAGTGAAGACATACTCAAGTGTGTCATATATTGATGCAATATCCTGCACAGACAGGGGACATCCATGCCGGGGACATTGCAAAGGATTCAAAGGTTGAGGATGGAAATTATTGCATAAGTGTTTCTGGTATGATTTATTATTTTTTCCAGTCTTGAAAACCTTATCTAAATGATCTAAGTTTTCTAAAAAGTCATATTCAACCAAGCTTTGTCTAACATTTTGATAACAAAAGTATTGAACATTTCTTCAGTATCCTGACCAGGATATTTGGTCAGGATATTCAAAACATACCTTTCAAAATAAAAACATAATAACAACAAATAAGGCTAAAAGGTTAGTTTATTATTATTGGTCCGAAAGATTGTATTCTTGGTTTCATCTCAAAAAGACACCCATACACAATTAAGTTTTTAAAGCATATTTACATAAACAGTTGAAGGCTTCGTCCTGAACACACAGGATCCCTCTACCGCTGTCAAAATATTCTACTTGCAGGAAATTAAAATTGTTCTAAGTGCAGGATGACCAGATGATTTAGACCCTACAAAATATAGGTATCATTAAAGACAAACTAACCAGGATATAGGTTCAGTATATGTGTACGGGATACAGGATCTGGATATTTACCTTATTAGGTATGGAGGTCATGGGCTCGATGGATTCCATGAAGCCAAGGTCATCATAAGAAAAAACCTTCGGCAGCAGCAGCAGAGGGCTTAGAGCTGGTGGCAACAGATGGATCTTTTTTCATTAAGACAGGCTTGGGGTAGCTGTCAAGCTCCTCAAGGAATGTTCGAAACAGATATCATTACCAGACATGTTGGAATGACTAAAAAATATATCCGTTGGAAACAGATATCCAACAGTTATATTTTTGGGGACAATTGTTATGGGTGAAATTCTGAGCCCATATCCTGACACTATATCTTGATTTTATGATAGCTGATTACGATCAGGATACCGGGTCAGGATACTGGTAACATCCTGAGGCAGTATCCTGACTATTACTAACAATTTTCTTGTAAACGTGGGTAACAAGGGACTAACGTTCATGAGGACCAAGTTATCCTGAAGACCCACTCAAATTGGTTAGGATAAAGACGTTGGTGGTGGAAGAATAGCTCTTGTAACGGTCAGCATTGAAGAATGGCATGTTTTATTGGAGTTACGGATGCTGGTCAAAGATATTAATGTTGTAACGGTTATGGAAGCTTAAATCCCAGATTTACAGTTAATATGCACGTGGAGAACTAGTTGAAACAGCCCCCTAACGTTCAGTAGGGCATATTCCAAGTATCCTGAATTTTTAGCATAGTTAGTTAAACTCAGAAACTATATAAAGGGGATGCCAGATCCATAGGTCACAGACTCTGGAGTTCACCTACTCATTTATTCTATTTTCTAGCAGCAATCACGTACTAACACTCATCACTTACAATCATTGTACCACTTAGTAGCAATCTGAGCATTATCCTGCACTGTATCCTGGTTATTCAAGCAATAAGAAGAACAAGGCAGCCGACGATTGTCAGCCCCTGAGGTTTTATGCCAGAGATCTAGATTTATCAAGGGCTTTCCTCGTATATCTCGTGTCACCCTTTACTTTTTTGCTCATTGTTTGATCATAGATACAGCTCGATATCCTGAGCCGTATCATGAAAACTATTTTTACAAGCAACTTGACCAGCATATTTTTGATACACATTCTTAGCACGCTACCTCACTTAACTAATTTGATCACTTAATTGCTTAGGTAATTTTTGACCAAAACAGTAAGCAATCGGAAGGTCTTCGTTACAGAGATCGGGGACGTGAAGGGTTTTGATCTGGTTAAGCATGATGAGTACTCTCCAGACCATAGGCATTGTTTGGGCAAAACAGAGACCGGTGATTCGAAAAACATGCATGGTAAATTCTGGAAAGGGATATCGAAGGCCAAGGGAAAATGGTATGATGAAAAACAAATCCACTCTTCAGAAGATACGTCCGAACGGATGCTCCGGTCAAACGGACGGATAACTGCCTTGTCAGAGAAAGCACCGGAGGTTCTCAATGCGACAATATAGGCGTTGTCAAAGGAGCACACCTCCTTCTCAGGGTGTTTGAGCAAGTTTTGGTTAACAAATGACGAGGTGGACTAGTCGGAATGTGATTGGGTTCTAGTGGCCATCGGAGGATTTGAGCAGAGAAAGTTTTAGAAAATAAGAGAAAAGGAAGTACCTGAGAATTCTAAGGAAGATGGTCATTTATCAACAAGAAAAAGAGAAGATATAGGGGTGAAGTAGATGGCCATCGAGTAACAAGCATGTTGGAAGTTGCACAATGTCACTTCAATTGTCACTTCAATTTAATTGCCTCGATCTAAGAGATAAGATTTAAAATATATCCGTTAGAAATTGGTATCCCAACAGATATATTTTGGGGACAATTGTTATAGGTGGTTTTCTGCTCATATATCCTGGATTATATTCTGACTCTGTTACTTTAAATTGTGATTAGGATACCGGATCAGGATATTGGTAACATCCTGATGCAGTATCCTGGTAATGACTAATTGTTCACATGCAAATTAGCAAGGAATGCTAGTAACGGTCGACAAGACTGATTCTCCTGAAGACTCGGACTTGGTGTTTGAGAAGAGAACGTTGAAGCCGCAAAGAAGGGGTCTCCAACGTTCCAAAGGGAATATTCGGGGCATCCCCCATTCTTAGGATAGTTAGTTATTTCCTTTTGCTATATATAGGAATGATCGGATCAGACAGAACACGCACAAGTTTTGCACACTCTTGCTTTCTACTAGTTATATCCTACACCGTATCCTGACATTTGAAGTAATAAGAAGAACAAGGCAGCTGCGATTGTCAGCTCCCGAGGTTTTGTGCCGGCAATCTAGATTGATCAAGGGCTTTCCTCGTACATCTCGTGTCACCCTTTACTTTTTTGCTCATTGTTTGATTGTAGATATAGCTCGATATCCTGAGCTATATCCTGAAAATTGTTTTTGTTAACAAGTTGATCAGCATATTTTCCACGAATACTTCTAGCACACTATCTCACTTAACTAATTTGATCACTTAATTACTTAGGTAATTTTTGACCAAAACACCTATCATCTTCCATTTTATTGCAAACATTTTAAGGGACATTTTAAAAAAAAAATAGTTTTTACGGATTTTTTTATTTTTCGATTTATTTTTTAGATAACAATATCCCCTCTCCACACTTAGTATCTACATTGTCCCCAATGTGGAAAGAAAAACGACTCAAAATAAAAGAAAATAAAATATGTACAAAAGACTGGAACAAACTCCCCTGGTCAAAGCAGCAGTATCCAGGTGAATGTTGAATAGCGACCATATAACATGTCTTTCGCGGTCGCTTTCAGCAAAAACTCGGGTTGCTTTCTACAAGTGATGTTCAGATCATCCCCGTCCAAATGGAGATTGAGTATGGACAGTACTGGCTGAACCCTGACAAGCGTCTGAAAAGCTATATCCTTGTTCCGAAAAATTCACCTGTACAAACTGAAATAGGACACCCAAGCGTAATACCGAACTAAACAAAAATAAAATAAAACACTAAGCGTACTAAATCTCTGACAACGACACCATTTTGATGTAGCTGTCGTGGTCTAATAAAAAGATTTTACTTTTAAGACTTAAATACCTATACTAGTATGGGTAAGGTTGTCTCCACAGGGAATATGTGGTTAGTGTTTCGCTAGATTATCTAACTAATTAACTAAGAAAAGAGTTATTAGATTAAGAAGAGGTAACCCCCACCCAGAATTTCGACTACTTGTTTTAACACAAAAAAACTCGTTTACTGATTCAAAGACCACATAGAAATTGCCTTGGAATTAATGATCCTGACAAGCGTCTGATAAGCTCCATCCATGTTTCGAAGAATTTTGATAAAACTTTTGATTTTTTAAGACTTAAATACCTATACTAGTACGGGTAAGTAATGTCTTCTCCACAGGGAACATGTGGTTAGTGTTTTGCTAGATTATCTAATTAACTAACTAACTAGAAAAGAGTTATTAGATTAAGAAGAAGTAACCCATACCCAGAATCTCGATTACTAGCTTAACACAAAAAAATACCCATTTACTGATTCAAATATTACATAGACATGGCCTTGGAATTACTGATCTTAATTAATTATTAAGGATAGTTTTTAAAACTCATTATAAGAACCAAATAGCCCGTTTGATTATACCAATTACCCACCAATTTACCAACCCGCTAACGATGCAAGAAAATCACCAATACGATTGATAAAAGATAAACAATTCAAATATAATAAATGTTTTCATGGTTGCAAAAGTCGCTAGGCGCTCCCTAGTCGGTCGACCGGGGAGTTGAGAGTACTCGGCCTAGGCGGAGAGTACTCGGACATGTTAAATTATAAAGAAATTTGTTTTTGGAAATTAAATATATGTCAAATAACATAAATTTAATAATATCTTTAACAAAATACTTGAACATAATATTCATTCTTTAATATGATGGGCACATAAATTATGTTTTATTATTTTTTAAGTCAAACTCGGCCCAAGTTGACCTACTAGATACGATTTTGGCCGTGGTTGACCGCGTTTGACCGATTCCGTGAAAATCTAGAAATGAATCATCCAAGGAAAGTCACAAGAGAAAAGATAAAGGTAACGTCGTCCAAGTTTCAGATTCTAGGTTTACACAAAACTCAATTTAATCATTAACTTGACACCACATAGACATGGTGCTTAAAAGTCGGTTCACTTAAATGGTAATCAAATACAGGTCTTTGTCATCAGATCTTTTATAGTCAATTACCCTATTTACTAGTGTAAGTTAACCTACTCTATATCACCCAACAAGCTACTAGGTTTTATCATTAACTGAACAAGTTGTCAAGTAAGAACTCAAAACACATGCAAATAGTATAAATAAACCAACAAAGCAAATTGTTTATACGACGTCGTGAATATCAAAAACAAATCCAAATGTAAATAAAACTGAGAAAAGTGTCAAACCCTACGAACCGTACGCTTGGAAAAAGCCATCGCTCATGCCTTGAATCGTGTAAAGCCGCCAAAAGGCGGTTGCCTTCCATGTGTCCCCCTCAAAACAACCTCTAACTTGCAAACCCTCATCAGCCGTCAGAAGCCCCCCCCCCCCAAACTATCTTCTGTTGTGCGATCCTCCCTTATAAAGTGGTGTCAAAACTTTCTTTATTTTACAAAACGCTCTAAATCTCTCCATGGGCTTGTGACCTTCTGTTTTATTTTAATTTTCTTGTGGGCTTCCTTCACTCATGAACCAACAACAGCCCATCAATAACTATTTAACTCCACCACTCATCTTCATTTAATTAGATACTGGCCAAATTGAATTTCCTTTTGTTGTAGTCCTCTGCTCATTCGTTTCTCACTTTGAATTCTTTTATATTAACTACTTCAATAAAACCAACTTTAGCATCATTGTAACAATTTCACATAAATTGATCTTTCTAGCTCAAATTTCACAAACACCTTTAAAATATTACTAACACAAAAATAAATAATAAAATATAATAAAATTATACAAAATAAATGCAATTACATGATAAAGTGTGGTATCGTTACCATCACATCAATCATTACTCGATTTAGGTTCTTGGTGAGCATGCTCTACTTGTCATAATTCGGACTATTCTATCATCACATCGGTAGATCATTAGACTCCCACCATCTTCAGATGCGAGCATAATTTTACCAAAACATTCACAAAGATTAGTAACCTTTCAATTAAAAAGCGACCGTACTATAATACGAAGCATCTCATAATACTTGTTAACACAATTGATTCATTAACCATATCGGTCTTTGGTTAGGCCTTAAGTCATCTTAACCATCTTTTACCAATTTATTTGGGGTAACATGCGTTAACATGATAGTCCAAATAAATTGGTAGACCATATTTATTCATAATAAATCGAATATTTGTAACACTCTATTCTATTATGACCTAATATCTTACATATTCAGACGATTTGGTCCGAGAATTTTTTCTTACATAAAACGAATAACTAACGAGCCTGGTTACTAATAACCTAGACGGACCGATGTAATAGATTAATATACTTAATTTACAATTTCGAGATTTAAAGTTTTAAACTCAAAAACTTTGTCGTGTATGATCATGCTTCAACCTTCCCGTGAACATATCAAAAGAGATAGCAGTTTAATAGTGTTCGGTTCTTTGCATGCTTGGTCGTCCGTTCAATTCCCGCCTTTGTAAAAGCCTGCCATAAACACTAAAAACAATTAGTGTTTGAGTTAAATGGCCACACGTAACTAAAACAACAAAGAAAAACAACTTTTATTCTTTACAGGTTTATTCCTCTACAATCCAATTTGGTCCATTTTACTTTTAATTCTTTAGATGATTATTCCTCTACAATTTTAAACTATAACCCACTACCCAGTTCCATACTCCTTGAGTTTTTCACTTCTACTATTCGGTTTGGGTTTATTACTTGTTTGACCCGTTAGGAGGCATTTTGCACTTAGTTCATGCCTCCTACTTTCGTATCAACGTTCTCATCGTTTGTACCAAGCACAACTCAAATTATGGTTGGTTAGTTTAGACAAAACCTTAACTGTTATTATAATCTTCTGGTATGGTGCTTTACCAATATCGACCCATTATGAGGCTTAAATCCTTTTAGTTCAAGTCTCCCATTTTTTGTTACCGGAAGGATCAACGCGATTTAAACAACAAAGAAAACCAATTTTATTCCTTAGAGGTTTATTCCTCTACAATCCAATTCAGATCCAATTCGGTCCATTTTACTCTTAATTCTTTAGAGGATTATTCCTCTACACTTTTAAACTATAACCCACTACCTGGGTCCATACTACTTGAGTTTTTTCACTCCTACTATTCGGTTTGGGTTTATTACTTGTTTGACCTGTTAGGAGGCATTATACACTTAGTTCATGCCTCTTACTTTCTTATCAATGTTCTCATCGTTTCTACCAACAACAATCAAATTATGGTTGGTTACTTTAGACAAAACCTTAACTGTTCATTATAATCTTCCGGTATGGTGCTTTACCCAAATTGACCTGTTATGAGACTTAAACTCTTTTAGTTCTAGTGTCCCCTTTTTAGTTACTGGAAGAATCAAATCTACCATAGGAGGTAGTTTACCCAAAACCCATTATCCAAGGGCGTTTTAATCAAATTTAAGTTCTTTTTCCAAACCGGAGAAATTTTAAAGGTTAGATGAAAAAAAGCGGCACTTTTAACTCGTTATCCCATCTAGATTTATTATGTCCTTAAGGACATAAAGGTTTCCAATGGTTTAGTAGTTTAAAACCCATTTAGCCGTAATTTCACATCATAGACATATTATTGGCTCTAAAGGTCGTTTTAGCCAAATACTAGATTTATCTCATTTGAGTTAATCGATTTGCCACATCTGGCCTAACCATATTTCATCGGGCTATAATCCCTTAACGAAAGTATAATCCTTTACACATATCTGGCGGGGGTCAGAGCGATGACCCGTTATCGATATCATGCGATTCTATTCATTAATTCATGGCAATGCATGCCCATACATTATGGTTACCTATAAGCATGAAACTTAACAATAAAGCATTAAATGTCACACCCCGACCGCGTAAAACAACAAATCGCGGCGGAACCATCGGGGCGTGTTGCAACAGAATTAATGTTTCATAACCATGGATACCAAAAAGTGTTTCGTTTTATTAAACATTGAATAATTACATCGTCTGGAAATCTAAATACACAAATTAAACATAGTCTATCATTGTTATTGAGTCACTAAGGCCTTGTCCAGTCCTATGTGAGCATGCATCTTATCAATCGATATCATTCAACAATACCTGAAACATATGTGAAAACGAGGTCAGCAAAGAAATGCTGGCGAGTACATAGGTTTTGTGAAAATAAGATTCATGACTTCTGTTTAAGAAAATGTTTAGTCATGAACCTTGTAATTTGCTTTGTCTTTGTAAATCATTAAAAAAATAATAATAAGTTCAGGTGATATGTATAAATAAGAGAATAATGCATGATTAAATGAATAACCATGTAAAATGAGTTTGTATAAGATAAGTTGTTTGTAAATAAATGTCTTGTGAAAAGTATGTTACTTGTATAAAATGTTCTATGTCTCAAACTGAAATGATTCAAATAACGCTACAATATGTAATACCATACAAACACTTATATATAGGAAGTACCAGCGGCGTATCCACCATGCTTGTATCATATTCCACACGCATTCTTACTTAATCACTTAATCAAACCAAACCACCAAAGTAATGTTCATGCCCAATGTAAATCATGTAATATGTATAACCAAAACCCAATCGTATATCGCTTTGAAGCCAATCGTTTACCCAATCGTTAAAACATCGTGTGAAAACCAATTGTTTACCCAATCGTTAAATTCGTTTTAGGTCGTGAAACTACTTAAATGGTCGTCTCGCTAATAACATTCAAACCTTCTTGACTCGCATTAATAAACCCTTACCAAAGGATAGATTAATAATTCGCATTAATAAACCCTTACCAAAGGATAGATTAACATCTCGCATTAATAAACCCTTACCAAAGAGTAAATTAACAATTACAGATTCAGTCGCTACCCACAACACCCACACATAACTACGGGTGTAGTAAACAACGGGATTTGTCAGATCCTATGGTACCATAACCTAATACTGGTCGGCTTGATCATTGCTAATGAATGTCATTTGTTATGTAACCCAACCAACAAGTTCGTTCACATTATCGAAATCGTTATTAGTTTTGTATAAATCGTCTTAATCGTTTTTGAAACCATCGTTATAACATCGAAAATCGTTTTGATACCATCGTTAAAAGCTTGAAAACATTTAGCACATATGAGTCACCCCAAAACAATTGAAAGCAGTAAAATAGGGGAATAATGTACTCGCCTGAGAATGCTTGGAGGTCTTGAACAACAACCAAACAAAGCTAGAGAGAGCACGGAATCAGTCGACAATCTAAAACTATATAAATAAACCGGACTTAAATCGGGAGATCGGATAGGATGAGGCTTGGTAAACCAAATGAGTATTGGAACTCATATGATATGGTTTAACAAGGCCTACATACTACAATGAAACCAAACCTAAGTGCTTTCGACCCATCGCGACCCATTAAGGTAACATACGCTACTTTAACGCGTCGTGTGCGCAAAGCGCGTTCGAGACGTCTAACTAGTCCTATGACAAGTATTTATATGCCTAAACGTGTTTAATTATGTTTTATAATCAGTTATGTACAAAAGTTTAGGTTACATAAGCTTAATTACCAATTATACATGAAAAGGGTATTCTGGTAATTTACCTAAGGCATATAAACTACCTATCATACAACTATTCAAACGAAGCGACCATAGGGTATAACCTCGGGAGGTTATTCCCTACCTACTATGGTCACCTAATGTATTTGGTCGTATCTTAATGATCGACCAAACTGGGTCGGGTTCGAAGGTATAAGCGATTTATTAGATCGCTTACCCTACGACCCTAGACAACGTGGTAATCAGTAGGCATAGTCCCAAGGGACTATAACCAACGTGATTACACTCACGTTGCGAAGTTCAAACGAACTTCGCATTGACCATAACTGGTCAATGTAGAAAGTCAAACAAAGTTTGACTTTCAGACTCGAAAGACTCGAAAAGCAATAAAAAAACGAAAGAATACTTACAAAGGGTCCCCGAATGCTAACTTCGATTCAAAAATCTCAGGTATGAAACAATAGTTTCAACTTAGAGTTTCTCAAATCAAAGTTCTTGTAATTTTGAAGCATGGGGGGGTGGGGTATTTATAGGATTTCCCGAACCGTTAGGATCGTTTCTTGGAAAAAGTGCTTCAATCTTGGCCATACACTAGCACCCATGGTATTGTAATACCATGTGCCCAAAATACCAGCCCATAGATTCCCAAAACCATGTGCAACAAGTGGGAAGGACTAGATTCGATGTATAAGTAAACATCTTTCAGAAATGACAGTTTTGGTCCCTGTTATGTGTTTATGCCATTTCCGACACTTCTAAGGCCCGTAAAGCCAACTTTAAGGCCCTAAAATGATGTCTAAACATTGTGGACATGAAACATACTCAAAAATATGCCGGGTGTTGGTTCGTTTGGTCGTACGAACGCGATGTTCGCTTAATTACGACGGAATGCGCATAAGCGCGAAAAACGATCCAAATGACGCAACGAATGGATTTTTGGTAATCCAAACACTAAAGAATAATATAGTCATGCTTACATAAATTTTTGGATGTCCGGATGTATTCAGAACGTAAGTTATGCGCGAAAATGCAAACTTGTGCACTTTTTTACACTTTTAGTCCCTGAATGACCCAAAAGTTTATTTTAGCACACCGAACACCTCAAAGCTTATTTCTAAGCTACGTAAAGGATATTTATGGTATGTTTAACTTATGGTCATGTTCCGGAATGTCTGTTACAGTTCAAATTGGCATACTTTCGCAGTTTGTCAACTTTAGTCCCTGTAAGCGATTTAACTTGATTTTGCCATACCAAAGCCTTCAAAACTTATTTCTAAGTTATGTAAAGGTTATTTAAGGTATGTTAAGCCTATGTCACTATTCCGGAGTGTTTGTTGCATTAAACTGGTTATATTTACGCATCGGTGCGCGTATAACCTTCCAGAAAGCGATTTAGAGTTTGAAATTGAACAAGAATTGATATGTGCAAATAATACACATATTTTTACAAATCCCAAGTATGAAATATAATATTTCATTGGTTTGGTATTTGTTTGATGGCCGTGGAGGCACAGGTGTTACAGTCTCCCCTACTTTAGGAAATTTCGTCCCGAAATTTATTTAGAGGAAACTTGTGAGAGCTTGGAAATATGAAGTTGAAAAGATCAAACAACATTGGTTAGGGTTCTTAACTTCTAGTAACTTTAATAACATCATGTTTGCAATGTAAGAGGGATACTTATATACAAGTATATGAAGCGTCATTGGTGCGTCCACCGTACCTCCATTACATCGTTCTCATTTCGTTATTTTTGTCACTATCGGTTCTTACACATAATAAATCTTACTGGGTTCCTATGCACTAAATTTCATAATTATGTACGCGTCCATAATTAGACAATTCCTTGCACAGTTCACACAGTCTATTTTATAATGTGTAGGGTAAAACCAAATGAACAAACCTGTGATGAGTGTAACTAGACCGCCATAGAGTCCTTTTAATTATATCAATAAATGATCTAAATAGACTATCAAGGAGTCTGTTCAGCTACATCACTAGATGTCGTTCTTTAACCAAATTGTGAATCAATCTTTTAGACTAGACCACTCAAGGGTCTCTTATCGAATCATGGAATGGTACTATATAACCCAAGGGTCTTAACTATTACGTAGAAGCCCATAAGGATTTAAGGTAGTACTTTTTGAATATCCTACTATGAATCCCTCATATGAAGATATGAAAGATTCTAGGAGGATTTGAAAAATCGTAACACACAAAAACATAGAGGAGAACACATAAACACATATCATATAACCACAAAATTGTTCGTTAATCTGTCTTGTAAATTGCGTACATGCATTTAAAGCACACTAGGAATCCATTCCGTGGATTTCATTTGGTACTTTAAACGTTACCAAGAATCCAACTATAAAGATAGAAAGATTAAAAAAGAAAATTCGATTTCGATTATTAGGAACCGAAGTGTTCGAATTAAGGTACATAAGGAATCCAATTAAGGACTCTGATTTGAATGATAATCATCCACAAGGATCTAATTGTGAAGATAAAAAGATCCCATATGAATTTTAGAAGTTGAAGATGTTTTGAAACCTTGCACTGGATGTGCTTAGGTCAAAACATGTTGTAAAATGCTTATGAAGTTGAGATGCTTGATATGTCAAGGCGACATATGAAGCAGAATTTTGAAGGTTAAGTCAATGTATGAGGAAAAATATTTTTGAAAACTATGCATGGGGTTCTTTTAAGAAAAAATATGTTTAACGTTTTTGAAACCTTATATATAATACTTTTTGAAATCATAAAGGAGGTGTATTAGGTAGATATATTTACAAAAATATTTTAAAATCATGCGAGATGAATTTTGAAATTATGTATAAGGTTTTTTTTTTTTTTTGAAAATATGAATGATGCTTTTCGAAATCATGCACTTGATCAGAAAATGTATTGTGTTAATATTGTCTTCAGACTATATGAAATATTTTGAAATTAGAAAGGTTGGTTTTGATAACATGGCCAATGTTTTTGAAATAACATAGACAATGCATCTAGAAAAATTGTTTTCAAACTATATGAAATGTTTTGAGATCATGAAGATTGTTTTGAAATACTGGTACTGTGTATGTTGAAAAATCAAAACGTAATGGGTATGAGATTTGAAAATACCCTTAGTTATCTAACCAAGGATTTAAAGGCACAGATGTGCGAAAAGCACGATTACTCATAATGTCACTTAATTTTCTGTACTTTGTTTCTTAGAGTGAAACGAGTACTTAAAATTTTCGAGGGAATCATGAGCAATCATTTGAAAGAGAGAAATCACAAGAGTAGTTTGTAAGGTACATAGTTCCTTGATGTAGGTATCATAGGAAAAGCCATACACACCTAGCAGGGGGTTGAGCTGGTTGGTTGGGGACTGCTTTACCATTGTGAGCGACCATGGCGAAGTTCTGAGAAGCCTTTCGCTTCTTTGACTTCTTAGGGGATCGTTCATCCATGGTCTTTGATTCCTCGATTGGTTTCTCGGCCGGTGGTGTTGTCGCCTGACTAGGTCCTGCCTGTCTTGGTGACTCTTGAGTGGCTTCATCCTGGAGATGATACATGGCAGTAGTTAATTCAACAGTCTTCAGGACTACTTCGCCTATTCGCTGAGCGAATTTGGCTGCTTGCTCAGATATCTGGGCGTCATCGTGATGAAGAGACATTCTTGAAGAAAAAGAAAGGCATAGGGAGAAACAGGTGAAAGGTTTTTGGACAATCAAAACAGAATGATAACGCATGAAAATTGCGATCATTTGTTTGTTACCTAAGGCAAACAAATGAGAATAAAGAGAAACAAGAGTTCATAACATTATTAAACTAGTTCTAGCTTCGTTTTAATGTCACTAAGGCACAGGTCCGCCTAAGTGTATCTCGATCATCCTATGCAACAGCTCCTGAAACACATGTGAAAATAGGTACGTCAGCATAAAAATGCATGTGAGTTACATAGGTTTTGTGAAAATAGGATTCATGACTTGAATTTAAAGAAATGCTTAATAAAAATTAGTCATGAGTCTTGTTAAGTGTTTTCTTTTATAAATCATATGAAAATGTGACAAGAAATCAGATTATATAAAAGAAAGGTGTACGGTTAATTAAATAATCAAGTAAAATGAGTTGTATAAAACAAACTGTTTTGTAAATGTCTTGTGAAAAATATGTTATTTATGTAAAATGTTATATGTCTAAATTGAAATGATTTAAATAACGCTACGATATGTAATATCATACAAGCATTTATATATAGGAAGTACCAGCGGCGTATCCACCATGCTTGTATCATATTACACACGCCTCGTTACTTAAATCACTTACCCAAACAAACCACCAATGTAAATTGTTCATGTTTAAACCATTTGTCAAATGTTATTGTGTAAACCATGTCAAAATGTAAATCATGTAATGTATAATCAATATCAAAATGTTCATGTGTCAAATGTAAATCATGTGATGTGTAACCAAAATGTCATGTATGGCAAGTGAAATATATCAACTAAACCATAGGTAAAAATGCATAAAACAAGGTATTTAAGTAAAACATAGTTTAAATCAAAGTTATGTTTTGTGGAAATGCATGCTATACTGATACAAACATCGATGCGGTATTGTAAAAATGCATACATTCAAGCCTTGAGACTGTGGCGATAAACCCTTAAACAAATTAAAGGTTTATCTAAGTTATGTGTATCGAATTCGGTCATTCCTTCCATCCAAACATACCTAGGATGTCAGGAACGGGAGTTGTCAATTCCTATGGTACCACTACCTACTAATGAACGGCGTAACTAATGTTAATGAATGTATTTTTGTCACATTTAAACAAAGCAAATGTCATACCAAAATGAAAGCATGTGATGTAAAACAAATGTACTATGTATGCCACAAATGGACATGCATAGCATAAAATATAATGTAAAACGATGTACTAAGTATGCACTAAATGGACATACATAGCATAAAATATAATGTAAAACGATGTACTAAGTATGCACTAAACGGACATACATAGCAAAAACATAATGAAATCATGTACTATATACGTACTAATGAACATAGCAAGCATATGATATAAAAACATGAAAAGCACGAAAGTAACAAGTAGGCACATGTGTTTCACTCCAAACCATTTGAAAAATAGTAAAAGAGGGGTCTATGTACTCACTTGAGATTGCTCAATAGTCTTTGGATAACCACCAAGCAATGCTAGAAAGATCACAGAATCAAACGACACCTAATATAGGTAACTATGTTAATAAACGGACCTAAATCGGAGGATCGGATAAAATGAGGTTTTGTAAACCAAATGAGTGTAAGACCTCATGTAATATGGCTTAACAAAGCCTACATTCTAAAACGGAACCTATCCTAAGTGCTTACGACCCATTACGACTCATTTAGGTAGCTTACGCTACTTTAACGCGTCGTTCGTGTAAAACGCGTTCAAACCGCCTAACTAGTCCTATGATAAGTAAAATATGCCTTAACATGTCTAATATTGTTGCCTAATCAGTTTAGATGTCAAAATTTAGGTTACATATGCTTAAAATGAATTTATGCGCAAAAAGGGCATTTTGGTCATTTTCCTAACGCATATAAACTACCTATCATACGACTAACTAAACGATGTGACCATAAGGTATAACCTTGGAAGGTTATTCCCTATACAACTATGGTCACCTAATGTGTTTGGTCGGATCCTAATGATCGACCAAACGGGTCGGGTTCGAAAGTCTAAGAGGTTGCTTAGATCGCTTATCTTACGACCCTATATAAGCACTAAACTAAAAGTGACGAGTTAAACATGTTTAACGAATTTAGAAAGCAAGTTTGATATCAAAACAAAGGGTTTTGATACCCAAGAATAGTTTGGTTGCAAAATACGCAAGAATACGCATTTTGACCGAAACTACGACTCGTCACTACACCTAAACAAGGTGGTAACCAGTAGGTATAGTCACTAGGGACTATAACCATCGTGATTACACTCACATTGCGAAGTTCAAACGAACTTCGTGTTGACCATAAACTGGTCAATGCTGAAAGTCAAACACAGTTTGACTTTCGTGCTTAAAACGCATAAAAGAACCAAAGAGGACTTACAACGGGTCCAAGCTATGGAGTTTTGATCCGATTACTCTCAAGTATGAAGTGTATAACTTCACCTTAGAGAGCCAAATCAGATCAAAGTGTGAGTTTGAAGCAAGAGGGTGGGGGTATTTATAGATTTCATAGAACCGTTAAGATCGTTCATCGAAAACCGAGCTTCGATCTGGACCTTACATGTGTGCCCATGGTTTTAGAATACCATGGGTACCCCAAAAAAAGCCCCTAGTTTCATTAAAACCATGTGAAAATGAGGGGAACAGCTGGAACAAGCTGGAAATCAGATTTTCAACTTTGGTCCATTCCTAAGATAACTATGGCAGATTGTTAACTTTTGTCCCTGAATGTGCAAAATATGGTTTTTGATGCATTTTTGACACGTTTAAGTCCCTTAATCCCATTTCAAGGCTCTAAAATGAATTTAAAGTATAGAGAACATGAAACATGCTCAAAAATATCTCGGATGTCGGTTCGTTTGGTCGTACAGTTGCGTTGTTCGGTTAATTACGACGAAACACGAACGAATGCGAAAAACGATCCAAATTACACGACGAATGGAATTTTATCATGCCAATCACTAAAATAAAATATTTTAATGATTACATAAATTTTTGGATGTCCGGATGTATTCAGAACGTAAGATATGCGCGGAAATGCAAACTTATGCACTTTTTGACGCTTTTAGTCCCTGAATGACCAAAAACTTTATTTTAGCACACCAAACCCCTCAAAGCTTATATCTAAGAAATGTAAAGGATATTTATGGTAAGTTTAAATTATGATCATGTTCCATAATGTTTGTTACAGTACGAATCAGCATACTTTCACAGTTTGTTGAATTTAGTCCCTGTAAGCGAATAAACTTGATTTTGCCATACCAAAGCCTTCAAAACTTATTTCTAAGTTATGTAAATGTTATTTTAGGTATGTTAAGCATAAATTGATGTTCCGGAGTGTTTGTCGCATTAAACTGATTACGTTTACGCACCAGTTTGCGTATAACTCTCTAGAAAGCGATATAGAGTTTGAAATTGAACGAAAATCAAAACATGAAAAATGTCAAACATAAACAAGCAAACATTGGGATCAAATAACAATATTTAATTGATAAATGAACTTTTTAAAATGATTATAGACACAGGTGTCACAATGTACGCGTGTAAAAATTGTTGTCCTGTTTCCTAACGAATAACACTAGGGCTTCCCAAGGTGAGAAACTCGGCCTGGTAGATTTCCTCTGTCTAGCGGCTCTTATAGCTGCATCAGAGGCTCTTGTAACTTAGATGAAACTAGTTGGTAAGGCGTCATCTTGTCACTGGTGCCGCTCCTTGCACGAGGTTCATCCTAAACTTCTCATGTCGTTGAGGGGGGCATTCTTGGCAAGTTTTTAGGAAAGGCTTCTGGAAATTCCTCCACCACTAGGACATCTTCAGGCTCTGGCTCGTTGGTCCCCTAAGTTCCCAAAATATAGTCCTTACTCATCTCTTTCGCTTAACTAACCTTCCATTCGCCAATTCTAAAGAATATGGGGCGTCTATTCTACTCGAAACTAGGCCAAGTAGTTCTTAAGTTCTAAGGATACGAGATTAAAGTACATGCCAGTATTATTCGAAAATGGATGCATAGAATTTGGTTAATAAGGAACGTACCCGTAACTGCATCTGGGTCCTGGCGTGCTTCACGAGCTCCGATCGTGAAGACCCTTCCTTACTTGGTTCTTCCTAGGCCAATCTTTCCTAAAATGCCCTACTTCACCACACCTGTAGCAGCCTGGAATTTTCCCATTATCTCTTTTGTCTGGGTCCTTTGCCCAACAGGCATCCTTGTTGTGCCCTTCCTTTCCACACTTTTTGCACTTAGGCCCCAGACATCGACCTTCATGGTAAAAATTGCATTCCTCGCATCTCGGCTTAGTCCCCAAGTAAACCTTACCACCGGCCTTATTAGTGGCTCCATAAGCTTTCCTGCCACGCGGCGGGTTCACTTCCTTTCTTTTGTTTGCTTTAGAGCTTCCATAGCTCACTTGGGTGCCTATCTTTAGGTTTGAAGACTTACTCTTCTTGTTGCCTGATGACTCCACATGAGTCTCTTTCTTGTTATCCTCAGATTCCAAAAATTTTCCCATGCGTAGAGCTTCTTCAGTAAGAGTGACACTCAAATCATTAGCCTCTGTGATGGTTGGGGGCCTTGAGGTAGTAACCATGCTCCTGATTTGAGGTGCAAGTCCCCAAATGAATCACTCAATCCTCTTGAATTCTGGCTTGACTAAGTAGGGAACGACCCTAGACAAGTCATGAAATCGCTGGACGTACTCAAAAATCTTCGCCCCATCCATTTTCAAATTCCAGAACTCCACCTCAAGCTTCTGGATTTCAGCCCTAGAACAGTATTTCTTCTCCATCATTTCCTTGAGCTCGTCCCAGCTCAGTGCATAAGCAGCATCTTCACCAAGGGTCTGAACCTGAAGGTTCCACCAGGAGAGTGCGCCATCTAAAAACAACCCTGAGATAAAGGTAACACTCCGTTGGGGCGAACAGTTACTCATTCTTAGAACGGAGTCAGTCTTTTCTGCCCAACGAACAAACGCAATGGCACCTCCTGTGCCATCAAAATTCAATGGCTTGCAGTCCAAGAACTGTTTATAGGTGCAGCCAGTTGGAGGGTTATTTCCGGAAGTGCCACCGCTGTGTTTAGAGCGCAGGGCTTCATGTTGTGCAATTGCCTGTGAGATGCGTTCTTGAAGCTCGTCTTCTGTCCTTGGTAACATACTGGTGTCTGTGTCATGTCTGGGCGGCATTCTTTTCTGTCAAAAGGTATGAGGTAGGTTAGACAACATCCCATAATTGTCTATGAGGTACATAGCACCATAAGCCAACATGTAATCACCCAATATCACATGCATATATACTCAACAATGTATGAACGCGGAGACAATTACTGAGCCTTCATATAGGCTTGGCAACTTGGCTTATTGTTTGTAATGGGAAAAATAAAATGAACTCGAGGCTACATTGCCTCGGTCATACAAGTTTCATGAAGTGGTAGTTGTTTTCCTTATACATAGCTTTACAAGACGGGTATACTTTCCTTTAGATGGGGGTTATTCATGTAGGGGTGATAGAGAGTGTAACGTCATTGAATCTTTCCGAATGTTATCCATCTTCACTTGCTTAAATATCGGTTCTCAAACGTCTCGTACACGGTTAGAAGTGTCAGACACGAAGTAGGCAGAGACAGGTTTCCTACTTTATAAGGTGCTAAAGCAATGGTCTATGTATTGTTCTACCAGATGAAGGTGTGAACACCTATAGATTATTTTTGGAGGGATGGTGAACATTAACCTGACCCGCAGAGTCTACCAGGATTTCCATGCACTACAAGTTGTTATTACGTGGGCCCCTGTAATAATAAATTGTCTTGCACAGTTACCCCAATTTTGCCTCGTCCAAGTAGGTGATCAACCAAGGAGGGGACACTACTGTCCTTATACCTCTGACATGGAAAGGACCATTGCAGTGGTCCACGCGCTGACATTCACTATTGTTACGCGCGAACAGGCACGATGATTAAACGAAATAGGAATAAGGAGAATTCCTAGTAGTGGGAGGGGCACCTTCAAGATGAATTTTATCTTCCTTTTCTGGTCAAGTGTGTCGTAAATCCCGCTTCACAAAAGCCACAGGGACCTCGTCCCGCTGATTAAGAAGTTGTCCAAGGTTGCCTCCTCTGCCTCATCGTCACTACCGTAATCAGGAACCTTCACGATCGAGAGGGAAGAGCTGCCATCTCCTACGGAAGCAAGCTCAGAATCTCGTTTGGTAATCACTCCAGCCACGAGCTTTGCAATGAACGCGAGGCCGATAGCTTCATCGTGCGAGTAAGAACAATAATAGGATTCGGAGTCGAAGGTATCTTATTCACGTCAATAATTATTCCGTACACTTATTCGTATGTATATATCAATAAACAAATATGTTGCTTAGCATAAACATGCAATTAGATGCTTCATATCACATATAACTCTTGTTTGTCCTTTGAGGGGGGGGGTCATTTTATCTTCGGCAAGTCTATCCCACATAAACTATGCCTTAATTGGCACCTTAATTTGGGGTATTCTTCTCCCTACCAATGTCCTTGCCTTGCCTTTTCTTTTGAAAAATGTTTGACTCATGGATCTTGACGCTTATGTGAATGCAATGAAATCCTTTTTGTAAAATGTTTTTGTGAGAGAATTCTAGTGATTATAGTCTAGACTCAAGAAGGAATCCTAGTTCACTACAATCGAAGCTCTGATACCAAACTGTCACACCCTGACTTTTACGGAAACATATGATGCGTGACTGGTTTAATATCATTGCATTCAACCATAATAAACAACTATATGATCAAAACAATGTTCATCCATTCATTAAGTAAAAGTATTACAAATACCAGTTATTTAAGTTTCGAACAACACAACATTCGACTAAGATACAATTCAACATAAGTGGATGACATCTTAAACTTGGAATTTACTTCTAGAAACAAAACCCGCACTCAAGATCCAACTTGTTACCTTAAATACATGTAATTTTGGAAAACATCAACAAAAGTTGAGCGAGTTCATGCGTTTTGTGTGAGTACTGGCAAACTTGTAAACCTTTGAGAGACTCCTTTGAAAACATGTATGAAAAGTGTGTATGAACATAACGAATAAATGTTTTACAAGGACATTAAGGCATGTGAGGACATAGGGAGCACTCGAAATGAGTAGGCTTATACCCTTGTCGATTTCCCTCGACTATGTTGAATTTCCCTTCGACTATGTCAATTCACCTTGACTATTGTCGATTTACCACGACTGGGACACCGAAGCACTCAAGTGGTCACAAGTACCATGAATGGGGTTCGGCCGTACCTGTTAGATCTAACCTTCGTCCCTAATTTAGAGTAAATGGCATTTCAAATTTAGTCTATGCTCACATAATTTAATAGTTCATTTCATACCGTTTAAACATACGTAACCTGTATTCCACTGTAACACCTGTGCCTCCACGGCCATCAAACAAATGCCAAACCAATGAAATATTGTAT